>QANZ01048322.1:2400-43066 GCA_003254925.1 Chamaecrista fasciculata
GGAAAGTCATCCATGATCCAAACCTTTACTTTCTCGATCTCCTTGAGTAAGTCCCAATATACTGAGTGGCCACTCTTTCCTTGGACAGACTCATCGAGGGCGCCAATAAGATATCTCCCATCTTATGGGGAACAAAATCCCTATTTTGGTCAGTCCACATTCCTTAGCACGGCAATCAACCAGACCCGTAATTAGCCCTTATGGCTACCCTGCTACGGGCAACGTTAGACTAAGCCAAAGTCTGACAACTGCAACGCCGGAATAATGATGACCTCAGGTCTAAGGCGTCGTGACAGGCGTACAAGAGAGGCAAGCTGATGACTAAACCCATGCAGGACTCTCCGGGTCAGTCCAGCAACTCGTAACCCCTTACGTAATTGCACCATGACTCTCGTTCCAGCATCTCGTGCGTGCATCCCTATGCACTGAGGTCATGCTGATCTTAGTTCATTTTCGCTCCCACGAAAACAATCGATCAGGGACAGATTTAGATTAATTATCTTATAATTAATCATGGACGTTATCACAGTAAACATGCTAATAATGTGAAAACCATTAATTTATCTCTATAAATTAATCCATATGTTCATAACATATAAAAGAGGATTGGCCCTAGGGCACAATTTCCAATAGACTCCCACTTGCACTAGGGTACAATCATCAATCCAGCTGTTCCTACTCCTAGGTACACTGATCAATGCGTCTTATCCCCATTGACGATACATGCCTCTCATGTATGACCCTTGCAAGCGGCTTTGTCAGAGGATCAGCGACATTATCCTCGCCTGCTACTTTGCATATCTTCACATCACCTCTGTCAATCATCTCCCTGACGAGGTGAAAACGTCTGAGTATATGTTTGGTCCTCTGGTGGGACTGTGCCTCCTTGGCTTGCACAATAGCACCACTATTGTCGCAATACAGGGTAATGGAATCAGAGATGGTCAGAACCATACCAAGCTCGGAGATGAACTTTCTAATCCACACAGCCTCCTTTGCCGCATCCGATGCTGCAATATACTCAGACTCCGTTGTAGAATCGGCAATCGTGCTCTGCTTGGTGTTGGGAAATCATAGGATCGGCGCAGCGGAAAACACGGTAAATTAAAATTTTTTGGCTTCCCTATGATTCCTTCCAGGATCCACTATCAACATTTATATTAGTAAAGGAAGAGATTTACCAAATTTCAATCGATGCTATCGGATTCGCGAGTTGAGAAGTCCACTCTAAGTGTGCTTCCTCTGCCGGTGATCCACACGAGCAGTTTGGCAGATGCCCAGGTGCTAGCCTCCTTCACTTCTTCCCAAGTGAAAACGGGAACCAATATCTATGGACTCTTGAAAAAACAAGAACACATCTTGACTCCAAGAAGGTGGCGCAAGAACACACAAGAGAAACCCTAAAATAAGAGCTAAGTCAAACTTTCTCTCTCTAAGATAGGGTTTGGCGATTTTCTATCTCTCTAAGAGAAGTAGGTGAAATTTTGTTCTCAAAAGATGGCCTTCTGCGACTTGCCTCTTGTGTGTGTTAAAATAATATTTCTCATTCCTAAATCTAGGGTTTCAATAATCCAATTAATGAGTCCCTAAAATCTTGGATATATTAATTCCATAATTAATAGAATTTAGGATTCCCTAAATCTTGATTATAATATTACACTTAATATTATAATTCAAAAACATAGGAGAAAATCAAAAACTTGGTGACCAAGATCAAATCTTGAAACCAAATCTTGATTGCTAAAATCCTATTGGTTGGAATGAGTCATGAGGGATTTGATTTTATAATCAAAATGTTACCTTAATCATTTTAATTAAAATTTCGATCTTGCATATATTATAATTCAAAGTGCAAGATCAAATCTTGCACTCCAAGCCATGATATATGCATCATCCTCAATCCCATATCTAGGAAATCTAATAAATCAAAAACATTCCTAAAACCATTTAGGAAACTAATTTATTACTTTCCAAGATTATTGAATTAAAATATTACTTTAATATCTTTAATTCAAATCCTATATCTTTTCCAAAAGATATATTATTTTGAATTCAAAATTCAAACCTTGTTATCTTTATTTAATTAATAAAACAATTTTCATTAATTAAAATAAAGCCTAGGAGGCGCCACCCCCTTATCTTGTTTCCCCAATATTAGTGAATTTAATAAATCAATAATTCCCTAACCTTTTAGGAAACTTATTTAATTTATCATTCTCTAATACTTTAAACAAGAATTTAATTGTAAACTATTTAACAATTAATATACATATTTAAATTTGTCTAACAAATTTAAATACCACAATCATATATATTTATTTAAGACAATATTTAACGTCCTAAGACATTTATCTATGTCTTAAATTGTGTCACCAAAGTGACTCACGAATTAACCCTAATTCGTGTCCCAAAATAGCATCTTGATCCTGCTCATGTGTGACCCAGCAGGCCTCACGTGAAGTTGGCAGCAAGTCATCTTATGACTCACAAGTCGAGAGCGGACTCTAGCAAGCCATCACGACTACCCAAAACACGCGAGTTATCGCTTCAACGTTAACGACTTAACCTAAGTACCACCTTGTCATAATCCCTATTGTCACACGATATCTTGGTCATGGATTAGGCACGGGAAAGTCATCCATAATCCAAACCACAACTTTCTCGATTTCTTGAGTTAGTCCCATTTTCCTGAGTGGCCACTCTTTCCTAGGACAGACTCAACGAGGGCGGCAGTTAGATATCTCTCATTGTAATGAGGGACAAAATCCCATCTTGGTCAACCACATTCCTCAGCACGGCAATCAACCAAACCTGTACCTAGCTCTTATGGCTACCCTGTTACGGGTAACGTTAGACTAGGCCAAAGTTCGACAACTACAACGCCGGAATAGTCAAGACCTCAGGTCTGAGGCTATCGTGACAGGTGTACAGGAGAGGCTAGCTTATGACTAAAAACCGATGCAGGACTCTCCGGGTCGGTCCAGCAACTTGTAACCCTTTACTTATTGCACCATGACTCTCGTAAAGCATCTAGTGCATGCATCTCCATACACCGAGGTCATGCTGGTCTTGGTTCATTTTCGCTCCCACGAAAATAATCGACCAGGGACGAATTTAGATTAATTATCTCATAATTAATCAAGGACGTTATCATAGTAAACATGCTAATAATATGATAACAACATAATTTATCTCCATAAATTAATCAATATGTTCAGAACATATACATAAAATGATTGGCCCTAGGGCACAATCTCCAACAGACTTCCACTTGCACTAGGTACAATCATTAATCAAACTGTTCCTACACTAGGAACATCCATTAATTTGTCTAATCTCCATTGACATTACATGGCTTTCATGTAAGACCCGTGCTAGGGGTTTCGTAAGAGGATCGGCAACCTAATCCTCGAATGCTACTTTACATATCTTGACATTACCATCTCAAGGTGATAACGTTTGAGTATATATCACTGTCGGAACGTCAGTGGGGACCCAGTCCCATTTGGTGTCTTTCCTGTCTTAACAGGGTGACCACCAAGCATACTTCAGACACTAGTTTTACGGTCTGCGTCTCCACGCGACCAACCCTACGTTGTAGAATCACCAATCGTGCTCTGCTTGGAACCTTTCCAACTCACGATGCCACCGTTCAGGAGAAACACGTATTCAAACTGCGATTTAAAAACATCTTGGTTGGTTTGGAAAAACGGGCACTTGTGTAACCAATTACACATCAGTTCCACTATAGACCAAGAATTCATCCTTAGTTCTTCTTAAGTACTTAAGGATGTTTATGACAGTGGTCCAATGTCCCTCACTAGGGTCTTGTTTCAACCAGCTCGTTATGCTCAAGGCAAATGACACATCTAGTCGAGTACATAACATGGCATACACGATGGATCCTATTGCCGAAGCATAAGGGATGCCACTCATGCGCCCTCGCTCAACAAGCGTCTTGGGACACTGTTTCTTGCTCAAGGTCAAGCCATGATTCATCGGAATGAATCCTTTCTTGGAATCTTGCATACTGAACCTCTTCAGTACCTTATCCAAGTATGTACTCTGACTTAATCCAAGAAGCCTACGAGATCTATCTCTATAGATCTTGATGCCTAGAATATAGGCAGCTTCTCCTAAGTCCTTCATTGAGAATGATTTTCCCAACCAAGATTTTATAATCTTTAAGGTAGGAATGTCATTTCCAATGAGCAATATGTCATCGACATATAGCACCAAGAACACAATTGTGCTCCCACTAACCTTCCTGTAAACACAAGGCTCATTAGGGTTTTGTAAGAAGCCAAACTCCTTGACCACTTCATCAAAACGATGATTCCAACTTCGAGATGCTTGCTTCAATCCATAAATGGATCTCTGAAGCTTGCATACCTTGTCTGGTTCCTCTGGACATACAAACCCCTCGGGTTGTGTCATGTACACATCCTCAGGCAGCCTTCCATTGAGGAATGCTGTTTTGACATCCATCTGCCATATCTCATAGTCATAATATGCGGCTATGGCAAGGAGGATCCTAATGGACTTGGCCATTGCAACAGGGGAAAACGTTTCGTCATAGTCAACACCATGACGTTGAGTGAACCCCTTTGCAACTAGCCTCACCTTGAAGACGTTGACGTTGCCATCCATGTCTGTTTTCTCTTTGAAAACCTACTTGCACCCTACGGGTTTTACCCCTTCGAGTGGAGCGACCAAGGTCCATTCCTCGTTGTCGTACATGGATTGCATCTCAGCCTTCATGGCTTCAACCCATTTCTCGGTGTTGGGATCCACGATAGCTTCTTGATAGGTGGTAGGCTCAGCACGCTCCATTAGCAACACATCCTTGTTCTCAATGACCAAAGATCCATATCTTTGAGGTTGAGAACGTGTTCTATCAGAACTTCGTTGTCCTTGTGTTATTAGAGGAGCTTCCACAACGCCTTGTGGTTCTTCTCTAGTTTCCGTCTGCACCTCTGATGTGCCTTGTGGATCTTGAACTCATTCAAGATCTACCTTACTCCCACTGTTTCTTTTGGAAACAAGATCCTTCTCTCGAAAGAATCCACTTCTGACTACAAACACTTTGTTGTCAGATGGGCAGTAACCGTAATACCCCCTCGTTTCCTTGGGGTATCTTACAAGCACTTAAGAGATTTGGGAGATAGCTTATCGTTAAGCTGTTTGCTTAACATAAACCTCACATCCCCAAACCTTGAGGTTAGACAAATTGGGACTCTTCCCTTTCCATATCTCATATGGTGTCTCCTCAACTACCTTAGACAGAACACGGTTAAGTGTGAACGCAGCAGCTTCTAAAGCATATCCCCAAAAGGAAGGCGGAAGATCAGCTTGACTCATCATAGACCGGACCATATCTAATAAAGTCCAATTCCTCCTCTCAAAAACACCATTCCACTGTGGGGTTCCAGGAGGAGTAAGTTGTGAGACTATTCCACAACTTCTAAGATGATCAAAAAATTCTTGACTCAAATACTCGCCTCCTCGATCGGATCGAATGACTTTGATTCTCTTTTCAAGTTGGTTCTCTACTTCATTTTGAAATCTTTTGAACATTTAAAAAGACTCTGACTTGTGCTTCATTAGGTAGACATAGCCAAACCTACTGAAGTCGTCAGTGAACGTGATGAAGTAAGAGTAACCACCTCTGGCTTGAGTACTCATGGGTCCACATACATCACTATGTATGATTCCCAATAAGTCGGACGCCCTTTCACTATGTCCAGTGAAGGGTGCCTTTGTCATCTTTCCAAGTAAACAAGATTCGCAAGCATCATATGATTCAAAATCAAATGAGCTTAGAGGTCCATCTTTATGGAGATTCTCTAGACGTTTCTCGTTTATATGGCCTAAACGACAATGCAAAAGGTATGTAGGATTAAATTCGTTGATCTTAATCCTTTTCGTATCAATGTTATAGATATTGTTATCGTGTTAACGTTTAGATCTCAAGATGCAATGATTACCTTGCAAATCACCATAAGCAAATGATCATCATCTCAATAAATCGAACACCATTCTTTTTCAGTTAACACATGCAAAACCTTCCTTATCAAATAAGAAGGAGAAGCATTGTTTGAACTTTAAAGAAGGTACATGATAACAATAAGTTAAGCCCAGAGGGCAAAACAAGCTCGCATGTTCCCACAGCAACAGCAGCAACCCTTGCTCTATTGCCCACTTGTAGGTCCATTTTGCTTCTGTTCAGCTTTCTACTGTCTCTAAGACCCTTCACATCAAATGTGAAAACCACATGCTGTATCTAATACCCAAGCGGTTATAGTAGACAAGTGAACGTCTATAACGAAGATACCAGAAGTAGAGATCTTATCTCTCCTTTTATTCTTTTGATCTTCCAAATACAATTTGCAATTTCTTAAAAGGAAAATTGCACCCTTTGAAGGCCTTGCCTTCTTTGTAGGTAGTGGGTTAGGCTCAGTCGCTGGCTTGGTCCCACCAAACTCGGCGTCTCCTTTCCTCTTTCCTTTGCCCTTCCCTTTCCCCTGATTTTGGAACGTTTCCTTGAGATGTGTTACCATCTCAACAGCCGACAATATTCCCGTGTTCAACTCTTGAACCATTGTGGCCAGCATCATGCAAGCGATGTCCACAGAGTCATTGAAGTGCTTCACACAAGCAGTTCCTCGAGCTCTTGGAGCATCCTTAGCATGCTCTTCAGGGGAGGGATTCTTAAGACATAAAGCTTCCTTCATTGGGTGAGAACAATTCTCAAATTATGAAACCAGTCAAGGAAGTCCGTCCCTCTTAGACTTCTAGGACATAAAGCTTCCTTCGATGGGTGAGAACAATTCTCAAATTATAAAACCAGTCAAGGAAGTTTGTCCCAGACAACTTATCCTTCTCAAGGATAGATCGCAGTGATAACGTTGAACTATTGGTTGCCATTGATTCTACAACCAAGCAGAATATAAATCCACCATTTTATAAAACCCAGTAAAATTATTATTAGTGGCTAAGACCCATATTTCACCAAAGTTTACCGTCGCGGAGGGCGATCATGCACCCTTTGGTTATTTAGGTAGGCAACTCTTTACCAATCACAACTCATGTGACTCTTAGATCTTTATGGGACTGTATCATCATATGATACTTAATTATTATGGCATGTTTATCCCATCTAATGCCTTGAGGTCCAAATCCTATTTGATAACCCCATTAAGTCACACAATAAAACTTGTGAATGGCTAGGCTCAAAACAACGAGGCCGAAGCCCAACCCCCATATCATCAAAGTCCATTGAACACGTGTAGCGGAGGGCTTTCGACGTATTCAATAAACCATGATTTCAACAAGGCATTGTGTTGAATCTCCCATTCACCCATGTTTCCTCAAGGTCAAGGTAGATACGTNAAAATAAAATTACATTGGGAAAAACCTCTTTTACATTGAGGTGTAAAATTAAAATAAAATTACATCAAGAATTTAGGGAGACGACACACAGGCCGTATTTACCAAAAATAAGCCTAGAAACTGAGTCTTGCACCAATCGTACATGAACAATTCACATATATTAAATATATACACACGACATATCACAACACATAAGAAAAACGATTTTTTCAAATTGTTTTCAATTTAGGGCTTGTGCAATTTAACATGCCTTCTAAAAACTGAGTCTTGCACCAATAATTAAAATTCAAGAATCAAATTGAAGAATTCGAATTATTGGTCCAAAATTAAAAATTCATAATTTAAAATTTCGACCAATTATAAATATTATAATTAAAACACTTTTAATTAAAATATATATACATGGTTCGATCAAGACTCATAATTTTAAGAACAAATCAATCCAATTGATTTCCTATGTATCTCATACATATAGTTTGCACCAATTCTTTAGATAATGTTCCAAAATATGTGTGGTGGCAATTTTCGCAAAATTTAGCATACGATTGAAAAGCTGTAAACATCTAATCATACATCACATGTATAATCACACAAACTAATATAAATATGAGTAGCGTGGCTCTGATACCACTGTTGGGAAATCATAGGGTCGGCGCAGCGGAAAACACGGTAAATTAAAATTTTTTGGCTTCCCTATGATTCCTTCCAGGATCCACTATCTGTTGGAAATTGTGCCCTAGGGCCAATCATTTTATAGATATGTTGTGAACATATCAATTAATTTATGGAGATAAATTAATGGTTATCATATCATTAGCATGTTTACTATGATAACAGTCCTTGATTAATTATGAGATAATTAATCTAAATTGTCCCTGGTCGCTCATTCAAGTGGGAACTTGAAATGAACTAAGACCAGCATGACCTCAGTGCATAGGGATGCACGCACTAGATGCTGGAATGAGAGTCATGGTGCAATTACGTAAGGGGTTACGAGTTGCTGGACTGACCCGGAGAGTCCTGCATGGGTTTAGTCATCAGCTTGCCTCTCTTGTACGCTTGTCACGACGCCTTAGACCTGAGGTCATCATTATTCCGGCGTTGCAGTTGTCAGACTTTGGCTTAGTCTAACACTGCCCGTAGCAGGTAGTTATAAGGGCTAAGTACGGGTTTGGTTGATTGCCGTGCTGAGGAATGTGGACTGACCAAAATTGGGATTTTGTTCCCCATTAAATTGGGAGATATCTTACTGGCGCCCTCGATGAGTCTGTCCAGGAAAAGAGTGGCCACTCAGTATATTGGGACTTACTCAAGAAGATCGAGAAAGTAAAGGTTTGGATCATGGATGACTTTCCCGTGCCTGATCCACAACCAAGATATCGTAGAACAATAGGGTCGGTGCCATGGAGGTACTAAGGTTAAATCGGTTTTGGTGAAAACGATTACTCACGTGTTTTGGGTAGTCGTGATGGCTTGCTAGAGTCCGCTCACGACTTGTAGGACATGGGGATGACCTACTGCCAACTTCACGTGGGGCCTGCTGGGTCACACACGAGCAGGATTAGAACACACCTTATAAGGGACACGAATTAGGGTAATTCGTGGGTCACTCCGTGGCCTAATTTAAGACACAGAGGAAATGTCTGGGACATTATGTCTTGTCTTAAATTTTCTACAGTTTAAATAATTGTTAAATGATTAATAGAGATTAATTATTTACAATTTAAATATTAGGAATAATAAATCAAATAATTCTTAAAAGTTAGGAGATTATTGATTTATAAAATTCCCTAATATTGGCATAGAGGGTGGCGCCTCTTTTTGGATGATTTAATTAATAAAAATGTTTTATTAATTTAAGTCATGANAATATTTAAATTGTAAATAATTAATCTCTATTAATCATTTAACAATTATTTAAACTGTAGAAAATTTAAGACAAGACATAATGTCCCAGACATTTCCTCTGTGTATTAAATTAGGCCACCGGAGTGACCCACGAATTACCCTAATTCGTGTCCCTTATAAGGTGGCGCAAGGAGCTAGGAATCACAAAACTCCTTTTGTTTTCCTACTCTCCAAAACCCAGCTCTAGAACCAGGCGAATTTTCTCTAACACCTTAGTAAAATTCAACCTCTTCTCTCTCTACAACCAAAGTGGCGATTTTCACTCCCTCTCTACAAGGAGGAAGAAAATTCACAAAATGAGCTAGGGTTAGGCTTAGGGGGCAAGTCGACTTGCTCCCTTATTTATAAATATAATTTTGGTGATTTAATATTCCTAAAATCATGATATTCTGATAATATTATAATTTTACGACTTTAATTTCTAATTAAAATATTACCTTAATATTTCAATTTAAATTCAAAATGCAATCTCTGAGAATCAAATGGAAGATCAAATCTTCTCATGGGACCCACAGAGCAATGCGCCATCTCTCCCTTATTTTATCTTGGAATTTTATAAATCAAAAACATTCCTAACAATTAGGAAGTCATGATTCTCCAAAGATACTGAGTTGAGATCTCACCAAATCTATTTGATTCAAATCTTTTGATATCTCCATCAAATCTTTTGAATTCAAACTCATTATTTAAATTAATAAAACAATTTTATTAATCTAAATATAACACATGAGGCGCCACCCTCCAATTAATATTGGGGAATTTTATAAATCAATAATTTCCTAACTTTTAGGAAACTTATCTGAATTATTATTCCCTAATATTTTAATTGCAAATAATTAATCCCTATTAATCATTTAATAATTATTATGTTTAAACTTGTCCCACAAGTTTAAATATTTCACAACTGTAGATTATTTAAGACAAGACTTAATGTCCCAGACATTTTGCTATGTCTTAAATTGTGCCACCAGAGTGGCCCACGAATTAACCCTAATTCGTGTCCCTTTAAATGGTGTCCTGATCCTGCTCATGTGTGACCCAGCAGGCCCCACATGAAGTTGGTAGCAAGCCATCTCTATGACCTACAAGTCGCGAGCGGACTCTAGCAAGCCATCACGACTACCCAAAACACGTGGGTTATCGTTTTTACCAAAACCGATTTAACCTTAGTACCACCTTGTCATAGACCCTATTGTCCTACGATATCTTGGTCATGGATTAGGCACAGGAAAGTCATCCATAATCCAAACCTCAACTTTCTCGATTTCCTGAGTAAGTCCCAATTTACTGAGTGGGCACTCTTTTCCTTGGACAGACTCATCGAGGGCGCTAGTTAGATATCTCTCATCTAATGAGGGACAAAATCCCATCTTGGTCAATCCACATTCCTCAGCACGACAATCAACCAAACCCGTACTCAGCCCTTATGGAGATTTGCATGATAATCATTACATCTTAAAATTAGAACAACCACGTAGTAACAAAATTTATAACATTGATACGAAAAGGATTAGGATTAACGAATCTAATCCGACTTACCTCTGGCATTGTCGCTTAGGCCATATAAACGAGAAACGCCTAGAGAAGCTCCACAAAGATGGACTTCTGAGCTCGTTTGATTTTGAATCATATAATGCTTGCGAATCTTGTTTACTTGGAAAGATGACAAAGGCTCCCTTCACTGGAAACAGTGAAAGGGCGTCCGACTTATTGGGGATCATACATAGTGATGAATGTGGACCAATGAGCATTCAAGCTAGAGGAGGTTACTCTTACTTCATCACGTTCACTGACGACTTCAGTAGGTATGGCTACGTCTACCTAATGAAGCACAAGTCAGAGTCTTTTGAAATGTTCAAAAGATTTCAAAATGAAGTAGAGAACCAACTTGACAAGAAAATCAAAGTCCTTCGATCCGATCGAGGAGGCGAGTATTTGAGTCAAGAATTTATTGATCATCTTAGAAGTTGTGGAATAGTTTCACAACTTACTCCCCCTGGAACCCCACAGTGGAATGGTGTTTCTGAGAGGAGGAATCGGACACTATTAGATATGGTCCGATCTATGATGAGTCTGACTGATCTTCTGCCTTCCTTCTGGGGGCATGCTCTAGAAACTGCTGCTTTCACACTTAACCGTGTTCCGTCTAAAGCAGTTGAGAGGACACCAGATGAGATATGGAATGGGAAGAAACCCATTATGTCTTATCTCAAGGATTGGGGATGTGAAGTTTATGTTAAGCAACAGCCTAACGATAAACTGTCTCCCAAATCCCTCAAGTGCTTGTTTGTAGGATACCCCAAAGAAACAAGGGGATACTATGTTTACTGCCCAGCTGACAACAATGTGTTTGTAGTCAGGAATGGATTCTTCTTAGAGAAGGACCTAGTTTCCAAAAGAAACAGTGGGAGTAAGGTGGATCTTGAAGAAGTTCAAAATCCACAAAGCACATCAGAGGCGCAGACGGAAACTGAAGAAGTACCACAAGACGTTGTGGAAACTCCTCCAGTAACACAAGGACCACGAAGGTCTGATAGGACACGTTTTCAGCCAGAGAGATATTACGGATTTCTCGTGACTGAAAACAAAGATGTGTTGCTCATGGAGCGTGGTGAACCCACCACCTATCAAGAGGCCATCGTAGATCCCAACTCTGAGAAATGGGTTGAAGCCATGAAGGCTGAAATGCAATCTATGTTCGACAACAAGGTATGGACCTTGGTCGCTCCACCCGAAGGGGTAAAACCCGTAGGGTGCAAGTGGGTTTTCAAAGAGAAAACAGATATGGATGGCAATGTCAGCATCTTCAAGGCGAGGCTAGTTGCGAAGGGATTTACGCAACGTCATGGTATAGACTATGACGAAACGTTTTCGCCCGTTGCAATGGCCAAGTCCATTAGGATCCTCCTTGCCATAGCCGCATATTATGACTATGAGATATGGCAGATGGATGTCAAAACAGCGTTCCTTAACGGAAGGCTGCTCGAGGATGTGTACATGACACAACCTGAGGGGTTTGTATGTCCAGAGGAACCAGAGAAGGTATGCAAGCTTCAGAGATCCATTTATGGATTGAAGCAAGCATCCCGGAGTTGGAATCATCGTTTTGATGAGGTAGTTAAAGAGTTTGGCTTCTCACAAAACGAAGATGAACCTTGTGTTTACAAGAAGGTTAGTGGGAGCACAATTGTGTTCTTGGTGCTATATGTCGATGACATATTGCTCATTGGAAATGATATTCCAACCTTAGAGATTGTGAAATCTTGGTTGGGAAAATCATTCTCAATGAAGGACTTAGGAGAAGCTGCCTATATTCTAGGCATCAAGATCTATAGAGATAGATCTCGAAGGCTTCTCGGATTGAGTCAGAGTACATACTTGGATAAGATACTGAAACGGTTCAGTATGCAAGATTCCAAGAAGGGATTCATTCCGATGAATCATGGCTTGACCCTTAGCAAGAAACAGTGTCCAAAGACACTTGTTGAGCGAGGGCGCATGAGTGGCATCCCTTATGCTTCGGCAATTGGATCCATTATGTATGCCATGCTGTGTACTCGACCTGATGTATCATTTGCCCTAAGCATGACAAGCCGGTTCCAACAAGACCCTGGAGAGGATCATTGGACCGCTGTCAAAAACATCCTTAAGTACTTAAGAAGAACTAAGGATGAGTTCTTGGTTTACGGTGGAACTGATGAGGAGTTGAGTGTAACTGGTTACACTGACGCCAGTTTCCAAACCGATCAAGACGACTTTAAATCGCAGTCAGGATATGTGTTTCTCCTGAACGGTGGCAGCGTGAGTTGGAAGAGTTCCAAACAGAGCACGATTGCTGATTCTACAACGGAGTCTGAGTACATTGCAGCATCAGATGCAGCGAAGGAGGCTGTATGGATTAGGAAGTTCATCACTGAGCTTGGAGTGGTTCCGTCCATTGCTGATCCCGTTACCTTATATTGTGACAATAGTGGGGCTATTGCACAAGTTAAGGAGCCCCGGTCCCACCAAAGGACCAAACATATACTCAGACGTTATCACCTTGTCAGAGAAATAGCTGATAGAGGAGATATTAAGATATGTAAAGTAGCAGGCGAGGATAATGTTGCCGATCCTCTTACAAAACCTCTTGCGAGGGTCGTACATGAACGACATGTAACGTCGATGGGGATTAGACGCATTGATGAATGTACCTAAGTGTAGGAACGATTTAATTAATGATTGTACCCTAGAGCAAGTGGGAGTTTGATGGAGATTGTGCCCTAGGGCCAATCATTTTATTTATGTGTTATTTGAACATATGTATTTTTGATTAATTTATAGAGATAAATTATGTTGTTATCATATTATTAGCGTGTTTACTATGATAGCGTCCTTGATTAATTATAAGATAATTAATCTAAAACTGTCCCTGGTCGATCATTCACGTGGGAACGTAAATGAACTAAGACCAGCATGACCTCGGTGTATAGAGATACATGCACTAGATGCTTCTCGAGAGCCATGGTGGAATTTTGTAAGGGTTACAAAATTACTGGACCGACCCGGAGAGTCCTGCATGGGTTTAGTCATAAGCGAGCCTCTCCTGTACACCTGTCACGATAGCCTTAGACCTGAGGTCTTGACTATTCCGGCATTGTAGTTGTCAAACTTTGGCCTAGTCCAACGTTACCCGTAGCAGGGTAGCCATACAGGCTAGGTACGGGTTTGGTTGATTACCGTGCAAAGGAATGTGGTTGACCAAGATGGGATTTTGTCCCTCATTTAAGATGAGAGATATTTAACTGGCGCCCTCGATGAGTCTGTCCAAGAAATGCGTGGCCACGCTGGGAATTGGGACTAACTCAGGAAATCGAGAAAGTTGTGGTTTGGATTTTGGATGACATTCCCGTGCCTGATCCATGACCAAAATATCGTGAGACAATAGGAATTATGACAAGGTGGTATTTAGGTTAAATCGTTAAAACGTTAAAGCGATAACTCCCGTGTTTTGGGTAGTCGTGATGGCTTGCTAGAGTCCGCTCACGACTTGTGAGTCATAAGATGACTTGCTGCCAACTTCACGTGAGGCCTGCTGGGTCACACATGAGCAGGATCAAGATGCTAATTTTTGGGACACGAATTAGGGTTAATTCGTGAGTCACTTAGGTGACACAATTTAGGACATAGTTAAATGTCTTAGGACATTAAATCTTGTCTTAAATAAATATCTATGATTGAGGTTTTAAATTTGTTGGACAAATTTAAATTTAAATTAATTGTTAAATAGTTTTACAATTAAAATATTAGTGAATAAATAAATTAAATAAGTTTCCTAAAAATTAGGGAATTATTGATTTATTAAATTCACTAAAATTGGGAAATAAAAGGATGAGGGTGGCGCCTCATTATCTTTGTTTTTATTAATAGAAATTGTTTTTATTAATTAAATAAAGATAAGATAAATATCTTTTGGAAAAGATATAGGATTTGAATTAAAAGATATTAAGGTAATTCTTTTATTCAAAATTGTTAGGAATTAGTTATAACTACCTAAGGAGTTTGGGTTGTTATAAAATTCCTCCAAAAACTCCATGAGAATTTCGCCTACCCCCTTTCTTGGGATGGAAGATTTGATCTTGCATTTTAGAGTTTGGGTCTAGGCTAAAGTCGATTTTTATATTTAATTATTAAAGTAATATTTAAATTATAAAATCAAAATCTCATGACTCATTCCAACCAATAGGATTTGAGCAAATCAAGATTTGATCCAAGATTTGATCTTGGATAGGTCAAATTCGAAAATTGGGCTTTATTTTTGAATTATAATATTAAGTTTAATATTATAAATCAAAAGATATTTTGAGATATCTAAAAGATATCCCATATCTTAGAGATATCCTAATTGGATTAGGATTCCCTAAAACTAGGAATGAGAACACTATAAATAGAGGCACTAGGCGCCTATCTCAGAGATAACTCACAACACAGATCAATTCTTGGTCAGACCAAGAATTTCGCCTAGAGCATCTATAGAGAGTGAAAAATCGCCTAGTCCTAATATTATGAGAGTGAGTCGATTTTCTTGAAGAAAGAGAATTGGACCTGCACCTGATAATATTAGTACTTCCCAATCAATCTTGATAATCAAGAACACTTCTTGATTATTCAAGAATCATAGATATAGTTCCCGTTTTCACTTGGGAAGAAGTGAAGGAGGCTAGCACCTAGGCATCTGCCAAACTGCTCGTGTGGATTACTGGTAGAGGAAGGACACTCTGTGGACTTCTCAAATTCGCGAATACGATAAGTCACCGATCAAAACTAGGTAAACATCCTTTCTAATCTGGTATAAACATACTTAGTGGATCCTGGAAGGAATCACAGAGATAGCCTTTAGTTTTATTTGCGTTTTAGTCCAAAAATTTTTTAATTTCTTCTGCTGTGCTCCCTCTGTGATTTCCCAACATTTATGCCTAAAATTTCAAGAAAACTTTTAAATCAATCATATTGATTTCATATGTATCCCATACATATAGTTTGCACCTTTTTCATTAATTCCAAAACTACTATGGTGGATCTTTTCGTAAAACATCAACAAGCATGCCATTGAAAAGCGGTAAAACATACATTACACATCACATGTATAATCACCAAAAACTAATACAGATCCAACATAGCGTGGCTCTGATACCACTGTTGGGAAATCACCAGGCACACAACGCAGCGGAAACAGGTATAAATTTAAAAATAAACAAAACCAGAATATGCGCATAGTGATTTCTTCCCAATGATCCGCTATATGGATCTGTATCAGTAAAAGGACCAGAATTTTACCCAAATCAATCAGCGACTTTTGTGTCTACGATGCTGAGGAGTCCACTCCGAGTGTGCTCCCTCCGCCGGTGATCCACACGAACAGTTTTGGAGATGCCTAGGTGCTAGCCTCCTTCACTTCTCCAAGTGAACCAGGGACCTTATCTACGGTGTTCTTGAATTCAAGAACAATTCTTGAACTCTCAAGAACAGATGGCGCCTATGATCAAGAATCTTATTCTTGATCTCACACAACCTTGTCACAAACCCTAAAACTCCTTTTAGGTTTGCGCCACTTTCTCTCTCTAAGAAAACTAAGGTTGTGTTTTCTCTCTCTTTTCACCAAGACCCAAAACCGATTTTGCTCTTGTGAATTGGGTGAGAAAAGTCGAAATTCCAAGAGTACATGAGGCTTTTTTTTTTAAAGTCGACTTTAGCTATATGTATATATAGGGTTTGAGACTTTGATAATTATAATTAGGGAATCCCTAAATTATATGATTATCAAATTATTAAATTATGAGATTACAATAATATCATAATTTTAGGACTTGAATACCTAATTATAATATTACTTTAATATTATAATTTGAATTCAAATGCAATCTTGGAGAATCAAATTGGAAGATCAAATCTTCCCAAAAGATCCTACCCTCATGCGCCAAGTCCCTTTTATTTTGTTGGAATTTAATAAATCAAAATAACAAACCTAACTCTTAGGTAGTTATAACTAATTCGTTATTTTCCAACAATATTGATTTAAGATATTACCATAATATCTTTAGTCAATCTTTTAAATCTTGAATTTTAGTCTTTATTGAATTAAAATATTACACTAATATTTAAATCAAACTTAGACCTAAAATTCGACTTCCCCTTATATATATATTATTGAATTAAAATATTACCTTAATATATTTAATCGAGTAAAATAACTTTCCGGTCCCTGATTTATGCACTCGCTGACAGATAGGTCCCTGAATTTTACCCATTGTACTAGCCGGTCCCCGAATTTTGCAAACGCTGCACTAATTGGTCCCTCCGTCATATTGGCGTTACAAAAAAGCTGACGTGGCCATAACGGACGCTGATGTGTCCCGTTATGCGCTGACGTGTCCCGTTATGGCCACGTCAGCACCCGTTATTTTTTTTTTTTTTTTAAAAAAAAGAGCTGCCACGTCATAAAATAGCGACACATCAGCATTTCCTCATTGTAC
This sequence comes from Chamaecrista fasciculata, assembly GCA_003254925.1. Taxonomy (NCBI): domain Eukaryota; kingdom Viridiplantae; phylum Streptophyta; class Magnoliopsida; order Fabales; family Fabaceae; genus Chamaecrista; species Chamaecrista fasciculata. The sequence continues at coordinate 19,713 of QANZ01048322.1, forward strand.
TTATAGGTCCCTGACCCATTTTTATTCCATTATTCTCAATTCCCCCTCTTTTTCATCATTTTCATTCATTTTAGTCCCAAATCCTCAAAATAAAATTATAAAGTGTCCCAAAACTTTTCCAAACATTCCAATTTAGTCCTTAAAAATATTTAAAACCCTAAACTCTAAAACCCCAAACCCTAAAACCCCAAAATCTAAAACTTCAAACCCTAAACTCTAAAAAAAAGTCTGAGTTGAACAATTAGGCCCTTGACCCATCTTTATTTATATTATTCTCAATTCCCCCTCTTTTTTCTCATCTTCATTCATTTTAGTCCCAAATTTTCAAAATAAAATTGTAAAGTGTCCCAAAACTCTTCCAAACATTTCAATTTAGTCCTTAAAAAATATTAAAACCCTAAACCTTAAACTCTAAACTCTAAAACTTTTTTTAATCTTCATCTTCATTCAATTTAGTCCTTAAAAATATTAAAAACACTAAACCCTAAAACTCTAAACTCCTAAATCCTAAACCCTAAAAAAATTACACATCACCAAAAATTTAAAAAAAAAATTACACATCTCAATTTTTTACACATTATTATAATTTTTCTCTCCCCATGAACCTTCCTCCAAAAATTAAAATTAAATCCTACAAATTCTGAAAAAAAAAAAAAAGCAAGCTCAAGTTCTTTGTGTAGTCGAACACTGTAGTCGAATATGCTAAAATTAGTTCATCATCATCATTCATCCACATGGTCTTTTTCGATGCTAGTATGGTCACTGCTTCCCTAATTTCGATCAAAAGTTCATCAATTCACCAAAAAAGATCGTTCATCATCATCAATTCATCAGTTTTTGTCTTACAAGAAGAAGCTCGGAAACTTCTGGATTTTCTCTGGCCTTTTAAGATCCAGATCTGATAAATTCAAAGCGAATCATAAGTCTTCAAATAGATCGCGGAATGTCGCCGGTGACGACCGCGCTCCGTCGAAGGCACATAAGCATAGGTCTTCGAAGCGCAGAGACTCCGTTGATGATTTTCGTTTCTGCACAAAGAGGAAGAAAAGCCTGTAAAAAAACACAAACAAAAGTTTCAAAGCCAAGCTCAACAACCCATAGCTCCTACAATATTCGTTCTGTGTCGTGATTTGTGTGCGGGGAAGCTAGCGGCGATGACGATGTTGACTATCCAGCGGAACAAGCCAGCTCATCGGAACAAGCCAGCGGCGAGGAAGCGCAGATCAAAGGGAAGGAGGAGAGTGATGATGACGATGCAGCGAATTTGTGCGAGATTTGGGAAGTGGATGAAGGAATTTGGATTTGGATTTGGGATTTGAGAAGTGGATGAAGGAATTTGATTTGGGATTTGAGAAATGGATGAAGATGATGTGAAGATGTGAGATTTGTGTGCTTTTTACATACGAAGGAATCTGTATTTGGGATTTGAGAAGATGATGAAAGATGAAGATTAAAAAAAATTTAGGGAGTTTAGGGATTAAAAAAGAAATTAGGGATTTATGTGAAATTAAATTTAGGGTTTAGTATTTTATGGTTTAGGGTTTTTAATATTTTTAAGGACTAAATTGAATGAAGATGAAGATTAAAAAAAATTAAGTTTAGGGTTTGGGGTTTTGGGTTTAGGGTTTGGGGTTTTAGAGTTTAGGGTTTTAAATATTTTTTAAGGACTAAATTGAAATATTTGGAAGAGTTTTGGGGCACTTTACAATTTTATTTTGAGGATTTGGGACTAAAATGAATGAAGATGAGAAAAAAGAGGGGGAATTGAGAATAAGTGGTTGGATCAATTAAGGGACCGCAAAGTACACTGGCCAAAACGCAAGGACCGGAAAATACACTACAACAATGCTGATGTGTCTCTATTTATCTATGTGGCACAATTTTTTTTTTCAACATAACGGGATCTGACGTGGCGATAACGGGACACGTCAGCACATAACGGGACACATCAGCATCCGTTATGGCCACGTCAGCATTTTTGTAACGCCAATATGACGGAGGGACCAATTAGTGCAGCGTTTGCAAAATTCGGGGACCGACTAGTACAATGGGTAAAATTCAGGGACCTATCTGTCAGGGAGTGCATAAATCAGGGACCGGAAAGTTATTTTACTCATATTTAATCCAATCATTTGAAATCTAGATCAAATCTATTCAAATTTCAAATCTCAAGCCATGACTTTTAATTAATAAAACGTTTCTATTAATTAAAACATGCTTATAAGAGGCGCCAACCTCCATCCCCATTTATCCTAATATTAGTGAATTTAATAAATCGATAATTTCCTAACCTTTTATTTATTCCTAATATTATAAATAGTAATATAATTGTAAATAGCATAATCCAATTATCTATTTAACAATTATCATATATATATATTTAAATTAGTCCCACAAATCTAAATATCATATATCTGTAGAAATTTATTTAAGACAATATTTCATGTCCCAGACAGTCAATTATGTCTTAAACGGTGTCACCAATGTGACCCACGAATTAACCCTAATTCGTGTCCCGATGTGGCATCTTGATCCTGCTCGTGTGTGATCCAGCAGGCCCCACGTGAAGTTGGCAGCAAGTCATCTCTATGACCTACAAGTCAAGAGCGGACTCTAGCAAGCCATCACGACTACCCAAAACACGTGAGTTATCGTTTATCGCCGAAACGACTTAACCTTAGTACCACCTTGTCTAGATCCCTTTTTGTCCTACAATATTTTGGCTATGGATTCGGCATGGGAAAGTCATCCAAAATCCATAGCTCAACTTTCTCGATTCCTTGAGTAAGTCCCAATTTCCAGTGTGGCCACACATTCCTTGGACAGACTCATTGAGGGGCCCAGTTAAATATCTCCCATCTCTATGAGGGACAAAATTCCATCTTGGTCAACCACATTCCTCAGCACGGTAATCAACCAAACCCGTACTTAGCCCTTATGGCTACCCTGCTACGGGTAACGTTAGACTAAGCCAAAGTCTGACAACTACAACGCCAGAATGATGAAGACCTCAGGTCCAAGGGCATCGTGACAGGTGTACAGGAGAGACTAGCTAATGACCGAAACCCATGCAGGACTCTCCGGGTCAGTCCAGCAACTCGTAACCCCTTACGTAATTGCACCATGACTCTCGTACCAGCATCTAGTGCATGCATCTCTATGCACCGAGGTCATGTTGGTCTTGGTTCATTTCAAGTTCCCACTTGAATGAGCGACCAGGGACAGTTTAGATTAATTATCCTATAATTAATCACGGAATGTTATCATAGTAAACATGCTAATAATATGATAACCATTAATTTATCTCTATAAATCAATTAATATGTTCACAACATATTTATTAAATGATTGGCCCTAGGGCACAATCTCCATCAGTAAGGGAGGCTGGATTGGCGGGCGTCATCTCTGCGACGAAGTCAGCCAGGGTCTGTCCCTTTATCGCGCGTCGTGGTTCAAAGATGAGGCCGAACTCGGAGAGTTCGATCGACCAGCTGACGAGGCGCCGGCATTCTTCAAGCCGAATGGCATGACGTTATAGCAATAGATGCCCTGTTCAGTGATGAAGGCCGTTTTGTCAATGTCTTTAGGGTTCATCTTAATCTGGTTGTAGCTTGAAAAGGCGTCCAGAAAGCTCAGAGTGGCGTACCCACAGGTATTGTCTACCAATTTGTCGATGTTGGGCAGCGGGTGGAGGTCTTTGGGGGTTGCCTTGTTAAGGTCCGTGAAGTCCACACACATTCGCCACTTGCCATTGTGTTTGGGGACTAAGACTACATTAGAAAGCCATGTGGGATACTTGGTTTCCCGTATGAAGCCGGTCGCCAGTAGCTTATTAACCTCTTCCTTCGCGGCGAGCTGCCGCTCTAACCCCAAAACTCGTTTCTTTTGAAATACTCCGCGACGGTCGTCCATGTCGAGAGAATGCATGACCAACTTGGGGTCTACGCCAGGCATGTTCGAGGCGGACCATGCAAAGATGTCACTGTTGGCGAGCAGGAAGTCGGAGAGTCCGGCTTTCTGCTCTGCGGGTATGTCCGCGGAGATGTTCACCGTGCGGTCCGGGAATCCGGGGAAGTGAACTTGGACAAGCGCATCCGAAGGTGTGGGGCGTGCGCCCTCTACCTAAAATGCAAAACGAGATGCGTGTAAGTTAAAGATGTGCGAAAGACTTTGTGAAAGAATAACATTTCATTTAGTAAAAGATGTCGTCCGCCATGTGTAGGTCGGAGCGTACACAAATATAAGAGCATCAGGCCTTAAGCATTTTAGGGAAAGGTAAACGAACATAAAGAAATATAACAGATCCTAGGAAAAGTAAAAGATTGCAAACAATCTTAAGGTCGGGCGGCTAATCCGCCTACAAGAGTTAGTTGTGAATCTGGTGATGGAGATTGTGCCCTAGGGCCAATCATTTTATTTATATGTTTTGAACATATTGATTAATTTATAGATGATAAATTATGTTGTTATGATATTATTAGCATGTTTACTATGATAGCGTCCTTGATTAATTATGTGATAATTAATCTAAAACTGTCCCTGGTCGATTATTCTCGTGTGAGCGAGAATAAACCAAGACCAGCATGACCTCGGTGTATAGAGATACATGCACTAGATGCTTTACGAGAGTCATGGTGCAATTATGTAAGCGGTTACAAGTTGCTGGACCGACCCGAAGAGTCCTGCATGGGTTTTAGTCATGAGCTAGCCTCTCCTGTACTCTTGTCACGATGCCCTTAGACCTGAGGTCTTGACTATTCCGACGTTGTAGATGTCAAACGTTAGCCTAGTCCAACGTTGCCCATAGCAGGGTAGCCATACAGGCTAGGTACGGGTTTGGTTGTTTACCGTGCTGAGGAATGTGGTTGACCAAGATGGAATTTTGTCCCTCATTGAAGATGAGAGATATCTAACTCGCGCCCTCGATGAGTTTGTCCAAGGAATGTGTGGCCACACAAGGAAATGGGACTAACTCAGGGAATCGAGAAAGTTGTGGTTTGGATTATGAATGACTTTCCCGTGCCTAATCCATGACCAAGATATTGTGTGACCATAGGGATCATATCAAGGTAGTAGTTAGGTTAAGTCATTTTGGCGTTAAAACGATAACTCACGTGTTTTGGGTAGTCGTGATGACTTGCTAGAGTCCGCTCTCGACTTGTGAGTCATAGAGATGACTTGCGCGCTGCCAACTTCACGTGAGGCCTGCTGGGTCACACATGAGCAGGATCAAGATGCCGCAATGGGACACGAATTAGGGTTAATTCGTGAGTCACTTTAGTGACACAATTTAAGACATAGTTGAATGTCTCAGGACAGAAGTCTTGTCTTAAATAAATATCTACGTTTGTGATATTTAAATTTGTAGGACAAGTTTAAATATATTAATTGTTAAATAGTTAATTGGATTAATCTATTTACAATTATATTCTTGTTTATAATATTAGGGAATAATAAATTAGATAAGCTTCCTAAAAGTTAGGAGATTATTGATTTATTAAATTCACTAATATTGGGATAATGAGCTTGAGGGTGGCGCCTCAAATATAATGATTTTAATTATTGGAATTTTTTTGTTAATTAGAGTCATGACTTGGATTTGAATTTGAATTCAAGATTTGATTTTGATTTCAAGATTCAAATTTTGAATTAAAGATATTAGAGTAATATTTTAATTCAATATTGTTGGATATTAATAAGTTGGTTATAACTTCCTAAGAGTTAGGATTGTTATTTTGATTTATTAAATTCCTTAAAAATTAGAGGGAGATGGCGCATTCTAGGTGGGACCAAGAGCAAGATTTGATCTTGCATTTTGTTTCTCAAAGATTGCATTTTGAATTGAAATTAAGATATTAAGGTAATATTTTAATTAAGAATTCAAGGCCTAAAATTATAATATTATTTTATTCTTATAATTTTATAATTTGATAATCCACTAATTTAGGGATTCCCTAATTGTAATTATCAAACTCCCCAAAATCTATAAAAGGAGAGCCAAAGTCGAAATTGCTAACCTAGTTCACACAAAGGGAAAAATTCGACTTGCACCATATTTTGTGACACAAAATCGGCTAACCGTAGTTTTAGAGAGAGAAAGTCAATTTTCTCAAAGAGAGAGAGAAATTCGACTTGCACCCTAACTTTAGGGCTTTTGAGAGTGAACAAGAATAGTTCTTGTGAGCTAGGCGCCACTTTAGTCTTGAAGTTCAAGAACAGTTCTTGAATTTCAAGAACCGTAGATAAAGGTCCCGTATTCACTTGGGAAGAAGTGAAGGAGGCTAGCACCTGGGCATCTGCCAAACTGCTCGTGTGGATCACCGGCAGAGGTAGGACACTCGGAGTGCACTTCTTAGACTCGCGAACTCAAAGCACCGATTGTTTTGGTAAAACTCTTTTCCTTCTTCTAGTATAAATTCGTATAGCGGATCCTGGCGGGGAATCATATGAGCTGTGTGTTTTAAAGTTTTTTATTATTTTTATTCGCTTCCGCTGCGCGCACGCTCCGTGATTTTTGCCAACAGTGGTATCAGAGCCACGCTATTTTGGGTTTATATTAGTTTTGGTGATTATACATGAGATGTATGATTGTGTTTATCGCTTTCAATCGTATGCTTAAAAGTTTTGCGAAAATCCACCACATGTTTTGGAATCTATCTAAAAATTGGTGCAAGTATATGTATGTGATACATAGGAAAATCAATCGGATTGATTTTATAATTTTTCTTGAAATTTTAAGTCTTGATTGAAAATCCCTATATATATATATTTTAATAATATGTGTAGGGTGGTCGAAATTTTTAAATTGAGAATTTATTAATTTTGGGCCAATAATTCGAAATCCTTGAATTTGATTCTTGAATTTTAATTATTGGTACAAGACTTAATTTTAAGAGGGCATGTTAAATTGCACAAACCCTAATTGAACACAATCAAGAAAAGTCGATTTTTGTATGTGTTGTATGTTTGCCGTATTTATATATATTTATATATGTGAAGTGTTCATGTATGTTGAAATATGGTGTTGGATATGGCTCTAGGTAATTTTGGTAAATTGGGCCTGCGTGTCGTCTCCCTGACATTCTCGATGTAATTTTATTTTGTTTTTTACCTCAATGTAAACAAGGTTTTCACAATGTAATTTTCTTTTTTTCTTTTTAGAAAAATTCTCTCATTGGCTTGAGGGAATTTTAGGGTAGATGGGCCATATCCGAACACGGTCTTATATGCATTTAGTAATTTTTGTAAGAAATGCAATTTGCGCTAGATGTATGTGTAGGGGTGCGACTTAACATGCTATATTTTAAATTCATGCATAAATACGTATTCAATACGAGCGTAGGATTTTGTATGAGATACAAAATTCGTGCATGTGTTTATATGTATGCGATACATGGGGAATAAACACATGGCACAACTCGTTTAATTTTAAAATTGGATTGAACTACAACGGAACCTTAAAATTGAACCCTTTTAAAATCTTAAGTTTTAATCCAACAATAAAACACCCTGTCGAAACCTTGTTCATCGTAGAGCGGTGATCGCCTCCGCGACACGTATCTACTTTTACCTTGGGGAGACACGGGTGAATGGGAGATTCACCGCAACGCCTTGTTGAAATCTCGGTTTGTTAAATGCGGTGATCGCCTCCGTGACACGTGTTTAGTGGGCCTTGATGATATGGAGTTGGGCTTCGGCCTCGTTGTTTTGAGCCTAGCCATTCACAAGTTTTATTGTGTGACTTAATGGGGTAATCAAATCAGATTTGAACCTCAAGGCATTACATGGGATAAATATGCCATAATAAGTATCATATGATGATACAGTCCCATAAAGATCTAAGAGTCACATGAGATGTGATTGGTAAGGAGTTACCTACCTAAATAACCTGAGGGTGCATGATCGCCTCCGTGACGGTAAACTTTGGTGAAATATGGGTCTTAGCCACTAATAATAATTTTACTGGGTTTTATAAAATGGTGGATATATATCTTGCTAATCAACCTTCATATCTCAATTGTAGAATGAAATGGCAACCAATAGTTCAACACTGTCACTGTGATCTATCCTTGAGAAGGATAAATTGACTGGGACAAACTTCCTTGACTGGTTTCGGAATGTGAGAATTGTTCTCACCCAATAGAGGAAATTGTATGTCCTAGAGAACCCCATTCCTGCGCAGCCTGCCAACAACGCTCCAAGAGCACAAAGAGATGCTTATGAGAAGCATCTCAATGACTCTATGGACGTTGCTTGCCTGATGCCAGACACTATGGTTCCCGAATTACAAAAGAACTTGGAGAACATGGGGGCTTTCGAGATGGTTACACATCTGAAGGAAATGTTCCAGCAGCAGGCTAGGCAAGAGAGGTTTGAGACCACGAAGGCTCTACACTCTTGCAAAATGGCTGAAGGTGCATCGGTTAGTACCCATGTCTTGAAGATGAAGGGGTACATAGATCACCTTGGTAGGCTGGGATTTCCCATCACCCCAGAGCTAGCGACGGCTTTTATCCTGAACTTGCTACCTAGGAGTTATGACCAATTTGTCATGAACTTTAACATGAATGGGATGGAGAAATCCGTTTTTGAGCTGCATGGGATGCTCAAGACTGCTGAGGCATCCTTTAAGAAGGCGCCTAGCACTGTCTTGATGGTTCAGAATAACTAGGGAAGGGGAAAGGGCAAAGGAAAGAGGAAGAAAAAAGCCGTGGTTGGTGAGACCAAGCCAACGGCCAAGCCTAACCCACAACCTACCAAGAAGGCAAAGCCCTCCAAGGATGCAGTTTGCTTTTCCTGCCAAAAGCCAGGACACTGGAAGAGGAATTGCAAGCTGTATATGGAAGATCTAAAGAAACAGAAGAAGGGCGCTGGGGCCTCTACTCTAACCACTTGGGTATTAGATACAGCATGTGGTTCTCACATTTGTACAAATGTGCAAGGTCTTAGAGACAGTAGGAAGCTGGACAGAAGCGAGGTGGACCTACGAGTGGATAGTGGAGCAAGGGTTGCTGCTGTTGCTGTAGGAACATACGAGCTTGTATTGCCCTCTGGGCTTATTTTTGTTTTGAACAATTTTTATTATGTACCGTCGTTAAGTTCAAACATTATTTTTCTTTCTTATTTGGATAAGGAAGGATTTGCTTGTATTAACGGTAATGCTAGATGTTCAATTTACAAAGATGATATGTTATTTGCTTATGGTGATTTGCAAGATAATCATTACATCTTGAAATTAGAACAACAACGTAATAACGATATTTATAACATTGATACGAAAATGATTAAGATTAACGAATCTAATCCTACATACCTTTGGCACTGTCGTTTAGACCATATAAACGAGAAAGGCCTAGAGAAGCTCCATAAAGATGGACTTCTAAGCTCATTTGATTTTGAATCATATGATGCTTGTGAATCTTATCTACTTGGAAAGATGACAAAGGCGCCCTTCACTGGCCACAGTGAGAGGGCATCTGACTTATTGGAAATCATACATAGTAATGTATGTGGACCCATGAGTACTCAAGCACCGATTGTTTTGGTAAAACTCTTTTCCTTCTTCTAATATAAATTCATATAGCGGATCTTGGCTGGGAATCATATGAGCTGCGTGTTTTAAAGTTTTTTTTTTATTCGCTTACGCTGCGCGCACGCTCCGTGATTTTTCCCAACATCTGGGAGGCGTCATCCACTAGTATGGTCTACCTCATCGCGCAGGTCTGTTACTTCTATAGTAGTGTCCGTGTTTTGCTGCTTCGTGTCCCCGGCGGGCTCCGGGGGAGGGGAGTCAGGTTTTCCTTCCATGAATGGTCCAGTTTGGCAGCCGGGGTCGATCGTGACTCGGGCTAGGCTTGTCGCATAGCAACGACATCCCTCTAGCTGATCGCCTCGGAGACTTGCAGTGCCCCACCTAGTTGGGAATTTCATTAGCAGATGAGTTGTGGATACCACGGCTAGGAAGGCATTCAGGCTTGGGAGGCCGAGTATGGCATTGTATCCGGATGGGGCGGCTACCACGACAAAACTGGTGACGATGGCGGATGTCTTGGGGGGCATTCTGTCCCCAAGTAGTGTCAGTTTCGCCTGGAGGATTCCCTCAACGGGCGTCCTTGTTCCTGCAAAGCCAATCAGGGGCTCGGTGAATGGTATGAGGGCGCCTAGGGGGATGCCCAAGTGTTCAAAAGCGTGGAAGTATAGGATGTCTGAGGAAGATCCTTGATCCACTAAGATCCTTCGTACGTCTATCTCTCCCACGCGCACAGTGATGACCATAGGCTCGTTGGTGTACTACATGCACATAATTGAGTGCATAATGGTCTTGCGGTTGTGCAGGGTTTTGTGTCTGTAAATCCCACTAGTGATGGTGTTGATTACGCCCCTAGCGGGCATCTCACTCTATTTTGTACTCGCATTTCCATCTTCTATGGTTTTCCTGTTCTTGGTTTGAGATGGGTCCTGGTCGGACTTAAGTCTCTTCTTCTGCTTGTACTTAGCTAGATGGCCGTCGCGGATGAGCCGCTCAATGACATCTTTTAGCAAGATGCATTCGTCAGTGGTGTTGCCATAGCCGTTGTGGTACCTGCAGTGTTTGCTGATATCTCTGGGGCGCCCGGACTTGTTGGGCATAGGCTTTGCCACAGGAAAGATTCTGGAGGCTGTGCAGGAGCGCCATATCTCTGATTGTGACAATGTGGTAAGTCTCGAACCGGCCTGTGAAAGGCGGGCGTGATGATCCCTGGGACGAGTTGGAGGGGCGATCTTGGCTCTTCCACTTTTTATTTCCGTTCTGAGTCCACCCATTTGATTGGGCGTTTTGACTGTCTTTCAACTTGTTGAAACATCTCTTAGACGCAAATTGGTTGTCCTCCTTGACTATGAACTCGCTAACTTGTTTTAGTAGAGCTGCCAAGGTCTTAGAGTTGGCGAGGGCCAACTCATTTGAGACATTGCCTGGACGTAGACCCTGTTTGAAAGCATGAATCGCCACACTATCCTCTAGGTCGTCAACTTTGTGGCAGCGCTCTGAGAAGCGCTTAAGGTAATCCCTGAGGATCTCGTTGGAACCTTGAATCAGGTCGGCCATAACTGTCGATGGCTTCTTGAAAACTATGCTTGTGGCGAACCGCCTGAGAAAGGTTGCCTCCAGCTCCTCAAACGTGCTGATAGAGTAGTCTGGAAGGCAAGCGTACCAGTGAAGGCCCTCTTGGCCGAGAATGGTGGGAAATAGCTTGCATTTTTTCCCTTCGGTTATGGATGCAAGTTAAACAGCAGCGTTAAACGCCTTCATGTGCACATTCGGGTCAGTTGTGGGCTCATAGGGAGTGATCTTCACGGGCATCTTGAAGCCTTGAGGAATGATATCGTGCTGGATGGATAACGCGAAAGGCCCCTTTTGTGGGATGAAAGTGCCTGGCTCGTCCTCGAACCCGGTGGCGCCCAGTGTGTTCTGTGCTGATCCCGTCGTTTTGTTCCGGCGAACAGGGTTTGAGACCTGCGGAGTTCCAATTGGAGTGTTGTGAAGAGAGAGATTTTGAAATTCGTGACGAAGGGCGTCCGTCTGATTCACGGGTGGTGCCGTGCGAGAAGGTCCCTCCTCTCTGTGTTCCTTCTGTCTACAATCCTCCTGAGTTCCCAGGGCGTGCTCCTGGGAGTCGGAGGGTTCTTCTTCCAGAAGGGGGTCGTGGGGGGAGTTCTCGAGATGGGCCATTGCAAGGAGTGATTCACCTAGTTCGAAGATTAAACGTCGGTGAGTTAGCTTTTATCGTAAAACGAAGAAGATGAGCGCAAGGGCTCGTGTGAGTAAGAGATGGTGAGGAGCACGTGGTGAAGAAAACACAGCGTCGTGCTTCCCCACAGATGGCGTCAATGATAAACTAGAAAACGGACAAGCTTACCTAGTTCGAAGAGTGGGTTGCTTGAGCAATGCTTGAATGCCAAAGTACGTACAAAAGACTTCACAAGGGTGCCCTGCGAAGAATACTCTGACGCTCAAGTTAGTGTTTGAGAGATATGAGAGCAAGAGAATTCTATTGTGTAAGAAGTAGCTAACCTTTAACTGCTGGGTTGAGCTCTATTTATAGAGCAGAGCGAAGGGTGGTGGCCAGCGCACGGGGCGCACCACTTCGTAGCACACAATCTCCACCAGCAAGAGTGGTGGAGACCGAGAATTGCGGAGCAAGGCAATCGTGGGTATTGCGTGTAGTGTTAGAGGGCGGGCGCCATCGGACCGGAGAACGTGGGTCTGACCAAGTCCATGGCCCACGATCTCCACCAGCGAGAGTGGTGGAGACCGAGAATTGCGGAGCAAGGCAATCGTGGGTGATTGCGAGTCGTGTTTCAGGCGAGCGACATGTCCCTGGTTCCGGGCCACGGCCGCCCTGAAATGCACGGAGGGGCATTTGACTGGTTCAAGTGCACCCCGAAGAGTTCAGGGAGGAAAAGAGGCCTGGAGCGAAGGCCTATTAGGCGTATGCCCAAATAGTGATGTATCAAGAAGTAAGAATTGAATTTGTACATCATGGTTGGTGTTGAAAAGTGGGGATTTCAATCTTGACATAATTGGAATGTTAATAAAAACCTATTTTTTGGAGAACTTGGTCATTGACAAAGTATTTGTTAAAACTCCCAATAATTAACCCAAGCACTCTTAAGTTAATTGGTGTCTTATGCTTAATATAGTATCAAGATGGTGATATTGAGAATAAAATAAGAACTTGAGAAGGCTTATGCCATATTGAAGTTATGTGTAAGATGTCACTTGGTGAGTTTGTTTGTTATCAAATTTAGGTACTCCACACTTACCTCAAGTTTGGAGGTAGTATTTTGAGTAATGGGTTTTAGGTCATTGTGCATGACCTTCTGGTGAGTATCCTCTCTATTCTAAAACTTGTTTTAACATGCTTATGTGATATATTTTATGCATATTTGTTTTTGACAAGGTTAAAGGTTTTACGAATATATATATTTTGGAAGATGCATTTGAGCTTAGATGTCTATGTGAAATGATGATTTGACAAATACTATTATGAAAATGAGATTTGACGTTGTTTGAAAAAAAATGGGTTTTTTGGCTGGTTGGGTGAATTGTTGGTTCTTTCATTATGGGTATCAATCAGGCTTTCAGTCTTGGAGTCACACCATCCGTTGGTCAGGATGTGATGTGGGCATGGTTTTAGGCTTTCAGGGATGTGCCACTGGTGGACCTTCTCCGACCCTAGAGGTGGGGAGTTTATTCGTTCTCGCAGGATAGACAATTTCCAGGACCTTCGATTTCACTCACCAATAACGGGAGCGCCGCCCATGGGTTTTATGGTGAAATGTATTTCAGATTGATGAAAAGATTTTGAATGATTACAGTGATTTGGAATTTGTTGAAGTTTTGTTTGATAAGCAACTATGATAATTTGAATTACAATTTGAGTTGTGAGACATGACAGTATGATGATTGTGATTAAGAAGGAGACGACAAATTTTTTGATTCGTTTACGTGTATGGGAGATATGAATGTGTTACATGCATGCACTATTATTTTGAAACTAGTGGAGATGCCTTACCCTCCACGACTAGAATATGTTAGATTACTCACTGAGTCTCTTGACTCATCCCGTTGTTGTTTACCATTTTCAGTTTCAGGTTTCAGGAACTATTTGCTAGTGTTGGCTAGACCTTCTGGAGTTCCACCTACTTATTCGTGTGGATATTTTTTTTATTTGATTCCATGATCTTGATACATTTGCCTTGTGTATTTGACTCTAGTGTCACTCCATTGGATTTACAGTCATGGAAGTGTTATGTTTCCTTATGAGTTGAATTGTGATGAGAGCAGAGCTCTCTATTGAATTGGTTGTTGTATGATTTATGGACCCCTCTGCTTATAGGGGAAACTTCGCTGGAATTTCTATTTAAGTCATGATTAAGGGAATGAATTATAAGTCATCACTAGATGTACATGTAAGATTGCATTTGGATATGGAATGTGATGGTGTTAGGCTTATGGGTCATAGGGATCCTCCTTGTGGTTCGTGCCGGCCACATATTCCATTAGGGGGTCGTGACAGAACTACATATATGCATGCTTAAGTGAGAGAAGAAGGAAATGGACAAATGGTAAAGTGAATGAACTCACTTGTAAGAAAAAAAACTTTAGAGAACATTAAGTATTAAAAAAAACAATTAATTAAATCGCAAGAATATCCCCAACCTTTCTAACCAAAGCTTAAGCTTAATTACATCTATAGCAGTACAATTATACATTAGTATATTGATTTTTTTTGGTTGCTTATAAATATTTGAACATCTCGTCACCGGCGTGTTGAAGTTGCTCGAAGAAAAGTACTTGGAACATTGCTCTCGGTGGAGGCCTCTCATTCTGTACCAAATTGCAAGTGAGTTTGTTCATAAATATATATGATAAGTCAAATGAAAAAGCATAAATCAGTTTCATCTCTTATGGCAAAAATGTGTTAATCTAATCCACCATAAAATAACAACCATAACCTTTAATTACACTAAAGAAAAATAGAAAGCAAAAAGAAAAAATTGAAAGAATATAATAAAGTAAAAATAAATTATGTAACAGTAGTGAACATCTTATAGATGACTAAAACAATGTGAAGTTGGAGTATACCAATGGGGGAATGTGAAAAAAAGAAAACCTGAATACTACAATAATCTCTATGATGGGAGAGGCACAAAGAGTAGAAAGAAAGTTCACAAGGCTATAGAAGTTGAGATGCATTCATAAAAAAAATAAAATGAAAAATAGAAGTTGCATAGAATATACACAACATATTGATCATTCACTATACGGGAAAAAAAATGAAAATTAAAAGGGAAAAGAACATCTCATATGAATGATAGTGAACACAACTCAATGCATGCTATATTTATAGGCTAAATGGAAATGTTGGAAATAATAATTTTGAAATCAAACACCAGAAATTATGGAGTGACATTTAAAGATGAATTTGAAATTGGACTTTAATTTTTTAAGTTAGTAAAGGGTTGAGCGCAATAATCTCAGTTGACTAGTAAGAGTGCGTACCTTTGTCCAGTGTGAAGGGTTTCCCTTTTATACTTGTTGAGGGCAATCTGGTGAGATCTTACCATAAATGCCTGGATGGTTGATTGCGATCTTGGCTTATCTGATTGTGATCTTGGCTGATCTGATTGTGATCCTTGGCTCACACGTACTTTCCTTTCCTGCGATAGTGGCCAAGGCGTTATCAGGGAAAGGTTCTTCAGGAGGATCTTGATTGATCAGGCAATGTTTCCTTATACGTTATCACGTGGACGCCCACATCACTCATGATTGTTGGCGTCCTCAACTGATGAAGATTTGTGAGGCGTTCATGCCTGGGTGATTCTCTTGCTGGGCTTATGTTGGAGATTGTGCCCTAGGGCCAATGGTTTTATGTAAATATGTTGTGAACATATCATTAATTTATGGAAGATAAATTAATGTGTTATCATGTTATTAGCATGTTTACTATGATAACATCCATGATTAATTATGAGATAATTAATCTAAATTTGTCCCTGGTCGATTATTTTTGTGGGAACAAAAATGAACTAAGACCAGCATGACCTCGGTGCATGAGATGCACGCACTAGATGCTGGGACGAGAGTCATGGTGCAATTACGTAAGGTGGTTACGAATTGCTGGACTGACCCGGAGAGTCCTGCATGGGTTTAGTCATCAGCTAGTCTCTCCTAGTACGCCTGTAGCGATGCCTTTGACCTGAGGTCAATGACTATTCCAGCGTTGCAGTTGTCAGTCTTTGGCTTAGTCTAACGCTGCCCGTAACAGGGTAGTTATACGGGCTGAGTACGGGGCTGGTTGATTGCTTTGCAGTGGAATGTGGATTGGCCAAAATGGGATTTTGTCCCTCATTAAGATGAGAGATATCTAACTGGCGCCCTCGATGAGTCTGTCCAGGAAAATGCGTGGCCACGCTGGGATTTGGGACTTACTCAAGGAATCGAGAAAGTTGAGGTTTGGATTATGGATGACATACCTGTGCCTAGTCCATGACCAAGATATCGTAGGACAATCGGATCTCTGACACGGAGGTACTGAGGTTAAGTCGTTTTCTGGTTACCAAACGATAACTCACGGATTTTGGGTAGTTGTGATGGCTTGCTAGAGTCCGCTCACAACTTGTAGGTCATGGGGATGCCCTACTGCCAACTTCACGTGGGGCCTGCTGGGTCACACACGAGCAGGAACTGATCACCATTCGAGTGGGACACGAATTAGGGTTAATTCGTGGGTCACGCGAGTGACACGATTTAAGACACAGAGGAAATGTCTGGGACATTAGGTCTTGTCTTAATTAATCTACAGATGACATATTTAGATTTGTGGGACAAATTTAAATATAAATAATTGTTTATATAATTAATGAGATTAATTATTGACAATTTAAATATTAGGAAAATAATTCAGATAATGTTCCTAAGAGTTAGGAAATTATTGAATTATAAAATTCCTAAAAAAAAATGAGGGTGGCGCCTCTAAGAGATTATTTGGATAAATAAAATTGTTTTATTAATTCAAATAATATATTTGAATTCAAAAGATTTGATGGAGATTTCAAAATATTTGAATTCAAAAGATTTGGTGAAGATCTCATCTCAGAATCTTTGGTGAATCAAAAATAAGGAAGTTTTTGATTTATAAAATTCCAAGGAAATTAGAGAGGGAGATGGCGCCATCTTGGTGGGTCCCATTGGGAGATTTGATCTCTCAATTTGATTCTCCAAGATTGCAATTTGAATTTAAATATAATATTAAGGTAATATTATAATTATAAATTCAAGTCTTAAAATAATTATATTATCAGAATATCTTTATTTTAGGAATAATTAAATCACCAAATTTTAGTCTATATATACTAGGCAAGTCGACTTGCCCTAGTAGTGAATGCATAGCATACCAACCCTAATTTGATTTTCCTCCTAAGAGTTAGAGAGAGAAAATATTCCTTTGCACACACACAGAGAAAGTCGACTTTCTCTAAGAGTTAGAGAATTTCGAATTTAGCTCTATAATTAGGGTTTGAGAGAAGAATAGGCAAGAAGGAGTTCTTGTGGGGGGATTCTTCTAAGCGCCACCTCAGTTGCTGATTCAAGAAGGAGTTCTTGAAATCAGAGGTCTGTAGATTGGTCCCTGATTCTTTTGGAGAAAAGAATTGGAGGCTAGCACCTCGGTGTTCAAAGAAACTGTTCGTGTGGATTACTGGCAGAGGGAGAACTCTGGGAGTGGACTCCGTAGAACTCGCCCCGTTCAACCATCAGATTGAAACCCTTTAGGTATAACACTAACCAAAAGTTTTAAATTCTGCTAGCGGATCCGTTCGGGAATCATAGGACCTAGGCGTTTTAATTATTTTTTTTTTTTTTGCTTCCGCTGCCTTAGGCGCCCAGGATTCTCAAACAGTGGTATCGGAGCCACGCTAGTTCTAGGATTTAAAACTGTTTGTTTGTACATGTGATGTATGATGTTTTGTGTTTACCGCTTTCAATCACTTTTGGTTTTACAAAGAAATCCACCGATCAATTTTCTTAAAGAAATTCAATCTACAGAAAAATTGTGCAAATTATATGTATGAGATACATATAAGTCGATTGGATCGACTGGAAAATTTTTCTTGATGATCTAGGCCAAAATCAAAATTCCTCTATAATTATAATTAAAAGGGAATTAATTATAATAATTATAAAGGTGGCTGACAATTGTTAAAATTGAGAATTTTAAAATTTTTGGGGGTCAATATTTATAAATTCTTGAATGAGATTCATGGTATTTATAATTATTGACAAAAGGCCTAATCTCAAGAAAAGGGCATGTTAAAATTGCACAGACCTAAAGTAAACACAATTTTAAAAGAGTTTTAATTTGTGTGTTTGTTACCGTGTTTGACATAATTATATGAAGTGTTCATATTTGTATTGTGTGGTGTTGGATATGGCTCTAGGAGGTTTATTTCGGTAAATACGGCCTGCGTGTCGTCTCCCTCTACTCTGGATGTAAAATTTAATTTCTGTTTATACCTCAATGTAACTGGGGTTTATTCACGTGTAATTTTATTTTTCCTTTTAGAAAGGTTCTCTCATTGGCTTGGGAGAACTCTAGGGTAGATGGGCCATATCTAAACACGGTGTTTTATTTTGCATTTAGTTCTATGAGATGCGCTAGATGTATGTTTAGGCTGCGATTTTAACATGCTAATTATTTATATATATCGCGCTACAACCACGTATACGATACGAGCGTGGGATTTTGTATGAGATACAAAATCCGGGCACATGTTTATATGTATGAGATACATGGGGTAATAAACATGTCGCATGACTCGTTTAATTTTAAAATAAGGAGTTTTTAAAATTAAAAGACGGAACCTTATTTTAATTAATTTTAAAATAATTCAAACCCTTTTAGAAAATTTAAGTAATTAATGCCATCGCTAAACCGCCCTGCCAAAATCTTGTTCATCGTAGAGCGGTGATCACCTCCGCGACACGTATCTACCTTCACCTTGAGGAAGCACGGGTGAATGGGATTCTCAACACGATGCCTGTTGAAATCTTGGTTCTTTGAATACGGTGATCACCTCCGCGACACGTATTGCAGTTGGGCCTTGATGATATGGGGGATGGCTTTTGGGCCTCATTGTCTTGAACTTAGCCATTCACATGTTTTACCGAGTGACTTAATGGGGTTATCAAAACGGTTTTGGACCTCAAGGCATTAGATGGGATAAACATGTCATAATAAGTATCATGAGATGATATAGTCCCATAAGGATCTAAGAGTCACATGAGATGTGATTGGTAAGGAGTTACCTACTTAAATAACTAAAGTTTGCATGATCGCCTCCGCGACGGTAAACTTTAGTGAAATATGGATCTTAGCCACCAAATAATAAATTTCACTGGGTTTTATAAAATGGTGGATACAATTTTATTTTTCCTGCTAATTAAAGCTTTTCATATCTAAATTGTAGAAATGGCAACGAACGTTCAAACACTATCACTGCGATCTGTCCTTGAGAAGGACAAGTTGACTGGGACTAACTTTCTTGACTGGCATCGAAATCTGAGAATAGTTCTCACCCAGGAAAGAAAGCTATATGTCATAGAGAACCCCATCCCTGAACAGCCTGCTGCTAACGCTCCAAGAGCACAGAGAGATGCTTATGAGAAGCATCAAAGTGACTCTGTGGACGTTGCCTGTCTTATGCTGGTAACCATGGTTCCCGAGATTCAAAAGAACTTGGAGAACAAAGGGGCATATGAGATAATAACACATCTCAGGGATATGTTCCAAGTACAGGCAAGGCAAGAGAGATTTGAGACAGCAAAGGCTCTATACTCTTGCAAGATGACAGAAGGTCAATCTATTAGTGCCCACGTCTTGAAGATGCAGGGGTACATAGATCACCTTGCCAGGCTGGGTTTTCCCATTGTGCCAGAGCTAGCGACGGATTTGATCCTGCATTCGCTACCTAGAAGTTATGACCAGTTTGTCTTGAACTTCAACATGAATGGCATGGAGAAAACTGTTTCTGAACTGCATGGGATGCTAAAGACTACGGAGGCATCTATTAAGAAGGCGCCTAGCACTGTCTTACTAGTTCAGCACAAGGGAAACGGTAAGGGCAAAGGAAAGAGGAAAGGAGACGACGAGGTTGGTGGGACCAAGCCTGCGGCTAAGCCTAACCCGTCGCCTGCCAAGAAGGCAAAGCCCAATAAGGATATAGTCTGTTTCTTCTGCCAGAAGCCGGGACACTGGAAGAGAAACTGTAAGTTGTTCTTGGAAGAGCTGAAGAAGAAGAAGATCGAAGCCTCTACTTCAGGTATCTTTGTTATAGGCGTTCACTTGTCTACTCCTACTACTTGGGTATTAGATACCCCTTGTGGTTCTCACATATGTACTAATGTGCAGGGGTTGAGAAGAAGTAGAAAGCCGAACAGAGGCGAGGTGGACCTACGTGTGGGCAATGGAGCAAGAGTTGCTGCTGTTGCTGTAGGAACATTCGAGCTGGTTTTGCCCACTGGGCATATTTTGTCATTGAACAATTGTTATTATGTACCATCTCTTAGTTCTAACATTATTTCACTTTCTTCTTTGGATAAGGAAGGATTTGTTTGTGTGAATGGAAATGATAGATGTTCATTTTATAAGAATGAGGTGTGCTTATGGTGATTTACATAATAACGAAATCTATAACATCGATACGAAAAGGATTAAGACTGGCGAGCCTAATCCTACATACCTTTGGCATTTTCGTTTAGGCCATATAAACGAGAAACGCCTAGAGAAGCTCCATAGAGATGGCCTTCTAAGCTCATTTGATTTTGAATCATATGATGCTTGCGAATCTTGTCTACTTGGTAAGATGACAAAGGCGCCTTTCACTGGCCGCAGTGAAAGGGCAACTGACTTGTTGGAGATCATACATAGTGATGTATGTGGACCCATGAGTATCAGTGCTAGAGGAGGTTACTCCTACTTCATTACGTTCACTGACGACTTCAGTTGATATGGGTATATCTACCTGATGAAGCATAAGTCAGAGTCTTTTGACATGTTCAAAAGATTTCAGAATGAAGTTGAGAACCAGCTTGACAAGAAAATCAAGATCCTACGATCAGATCGAGGAGGCGAGTATTTGAGTCAAGACTTCATTGATCATCTTAGTAGTTGTGGGATAGTCTCACAGCTGACTCCACCTGGAACACCACAGTGGAATGGTGTGTCTGAGAGGAGGAATCGAACTCTATTAGATATGGTTCGGTCTATGATGAGTCAAACTGATCTTCCGCCATCCTTTTGGGGGTACGCTCTAGAAGCTGCCGCTTTCACACTTAACCGTGTTCTGTCCAAGGCTGTTGAGAAGACACCATATGAGATATGGAATGGGAGGAGTCCCATTATGTCTTACCTCAAGGTTTGGGGGTGTGAGGTTTACGTTAAGCAGCAAGCTAACGATAAACTATCTCCCAAATCCCTCAAGTGTCTGTTTGTAGGATACCCCAAGGAAACAAGGGGATACTATGTCTACTACCCAGCTGACAAGAAAGTGTTTGTAGTCAGGAGTGGATACTTCTTGGAGAAGGATCTGGTTTCCAAAAGAAACAGTGGGAGTAAGATAGAGCTAGAAGAAATTCAAGCTCCACAAGACATGCCAGAGGCACAAACGGAAACTGGAGAAGTTCGGCAAGATGTTGTGGAAGCTAGTCCACAAACACAAGGACCACGAAGGTCTGATAGAACACGTTTTCAGCCAGAGAGATATTACGGATTTCTCGTGACCGAAAACAAGGATGTGTCTCTCACGGAGCGTGGTGAACCCACCACCTATCAAGAGGCCATCGTAGTTCCCAACTCAGAAAAATGGGTTGAAGCCATGAAGGCTGAGATGCAATCCATGTACGACAACAAGGTGTGGACCTTGGTCGCTCCACCTGAAGGGGTAAAACCCGTAAGGTGTAAGTGGGTTTTCAAGGAGAAAACCGACATGGATGGCAACGTCAACGTCTTCAAGGCCAGGCTAGTTGCGAAGAGATTTACGCAACGTCATGGTATAGATTATGACGAAACGTTTTCGCCTGTCGCAATGGCCAAGTCCATTAGGATCCTCCTTGCCATAGCTGCATATTATGACTATGAGATATGGCAGATGGATGTCAAAACAGCATTTATTAACGGAAGGCTGCCCGAGGATGTGTATATGATATAACCTGAGGGGTTTGTATGTCCAGAGGCACCAGACATGGTGTGCAAGCTTCAGAGATCCATTTATGGATTGAAGCAAGCATCCAGGAGTTGGAATCACCGTTTTGACGAAGTAGTCAAAGAGTTTCGCTTCTTGCAAAACCCTGACAAACCTTGTGTTTACAAGAAGGTTAGTGGGAGTACTGTAGTATTCTTGGTACTGTATGTCGATGACATACTACTCATTGGAAACGACGTTCCAACCTTAGAGATTATAAAATCCTGGTTAGGAAATTCTTTCTTAATGAAGGACTTGGGAGAAGCTGCCCACATTCTAGGCATTAAGATCTATAGGGATAGATCTAGGAGGCTTCTCGAATTGAGTCAGAGTACATACTTGGATAAGGTATTGAAGAGGTTCAATATGCAGGAATCCAAGAAGGGATTCGTCCCTATAAATCATGGACTGACCTTGAACAAGAAACAGTGTCCGAAGACACTTGTTGAGCGAAGGCGCATGAGTGGAATTCCATATGCCTCCGCCATAGGATCCATCATGTATGCCATGTTGTGTACTCGACCGAATGTGTCATTTGCCCTGAGTATGACAAGCCGATTCCAACAAGACCCTGGTGAGGATCATTGGATCGTTGTCAAGAATATCCTTAAGTACTTGAGAAGGACTAAGGATGAGTTCTTGGTGTACGGTGGAACTGATGAGGAGCTATGTGTAAGGGGTTACACAGATGCTAGTTTCCAAACCGACCAAGATGACTTTAAATCGCAGTCAGGATATGTGTTTCTCCTAAACGGTGGCAGCGTGAGCTGGAAGAGTTCCAAGCAGAGCACGATTGCTGATTCTACAACGGAGTCCGAGTATATTGCAGCATCGAATGCGGCAAAGGAGGTTGTGTGGATTAGAAAGTTCATCTCCGAGCTTGGGGTGGTTCCGACCATTTCTGATCCCGTAACCCTGTATTGTGACAATAGTGGCGCTATTGCACAAGCCAAGGAGCCACGGTCCCACCAGAGGACCAAACATATACTCAGACGTTTTCACCTTGTCAGGGAGATGATTGACAGAGGTGATGTAAAGATATGCAAGGTAGCAGGCGAGGACAACGTTGCTGATCCTCTGACTAAACCTCTTGCAAGGGTCATACATGAACGCCATGTATCGCCAATGGGGATTAGACACATTGATCAGTGAACCTAGAGTAGGAAGAGCTAGATTAATGATTGTACCCTAGTGCAAGTGGGAGTCTGTTGGAGATTGTGCCCTAGGGCCAATCGTTTTATGTAAATATGTTATGAACATATTATTAATTTATGGAAGATAAATTAATGTGTTATCATGTTAATATTATGTTTACTATGATAACATCCATGATTAATTATCAGATAATTAATCTAAATTTGTCCCTGGTCGATTATTTTTGTGGGAACAAAAATGAACTAAGACCAGCATGACCTCGGTGCATGAGATGCACGCACTAGATGCTGGGACGAGAGTCATGGTGCGATTACGTAAGGTGGTTATGAGTTGCTGGACTGACCCGGAGAGTCCTGCATGGGTTTAGTCATCAACTTGCCTCTCCTTGTACGCCTGTAGCGATGCCTTTGACCTGA
>QANZ01048322.1:43633-60146 GCA_003254925.1 Chamaecrista fasciculata
TTTGAATTCAAAAGATTTGATGGAGATTTCAAAATATTTGAATTCAAAAGATTTGGTGAAGATCTCATCTCAGAATCTTTGGTGAATCAAAAATAAGGATGTTTTTTATTTATAAAATTCCAAGGAAATTAGATTGGGAGATGGCGCCATCTTGGTGGGTCCCATTGGGAGATTTGATCTCTCAATTTGATTCTCCAAGATTGCAATTTGAATTTAAATATAATATTAAGGTAATATTATAATTATAAATTCAAGTCTTAAAATAATTATATTATCAGAATATCTTTATTTTAGGAATATTTAAATCACCAAATTTTAGTCTATATATACTAGGCAAGTCGACTTGCCCTAGTAGTGAATGCATAGCATACCAACCCTAATTTGATTTTCCTCCTAAGAGTTAGAGAGAGAAAATATTCTTTTACACACACACAGAGAAAGTCGACTTTCTCTAAGAGAGAGAAAATATTCCTTTGCACACACACAAAGAAACTGTTTGTGTGGATTACTGGCAGAGGGAGAACTCTGGGAGTGGACTCCGTGGAACTCGTCCCGTTCAACCATCAGATTGAAACCCTTGAGGTATAACACTAACCAAAAGTTTTAAATTCTGCTAGCGGATCCGTTCGGGAATCATAGGACCTAGGCGTTTTAATTATTATTTTTTTTTTGCTTCCGCTGCCTTAGGCGCCCAGGATTCCCAAACAGCTTGCACGCTATTGGGTTGAACCTTTTGGGCCTCCTGATTATTGGGCCTATCATCACTAGTCCCAACAAAAGAGTGAAGCTCTGTCCCCATCAGTGGAGTGCCCCCCAAGGGCGTTATCGATTCTGATTATTGTCTCCCTTTGTCGTTGTTGTCGTTGATGCCTTGAGCTCGCTCCGGAGGTCACGAGTTTATCACAGGCTTTGGAGGATGGGGCGCTCTCGGTATTGGCGCCACCAATCCTTGTCTTTTCAACTTCCTCGCTGACGTTTTGTTGTCGCTTCAGATCAGTGTGTCAGGTGCATCGTGGCCACGTGTCACTGCGTGATTGGCTTAACCTTTGCCATGATGGCAAAACGTGGAACGAGGCGGGTGCATTTAATGAGTTTCCTCGGTTTTCGTGCAGTTTTTTCAAAAAACCGCCATTTTCCCCTTCTCTTCCTCACTTCGTCATTTTACTCCCACACACTTCCTGTTGGGAATCCTTGGCGCCAAAACACAGTGGAACATAAAAAAAAAAAATAAAATAAAGCGCCTAGTCCTAGAATTCCCGAACGGATCCGCCAGCAGAATTTAAAACTTTTAGATAGTGGTATACCTCACGAGTTTCAATCGGTTGGTTGTACAAGGCGTGTGCAAGGAGTCCACTCTCAGCGTTCTCCCTCTGCCGGTGATCCACACGAACAGTTTCTCGGACACCAAGGTTCTATCCTTCCGTTCTTTTCTCCAAAATAACCTGGGACCAATCTACAGTGTATGAACTCAAGAACTCCTTCTTGATTTAGGAACAAGGTGGCGCACAGAAGGAAACCCCCACAAGAACTCCTTCTTGTTTTTCCTCCTCTCATAAAAACCTAGCTCTAGAGCCAGACGAATTTTTCTCTAACCCCTTGGGAAAAATTCGACTCTTTCTCTCTCTAGGTGCAAAGTGGCGATTTTCACTCTCTCTCTACAAGGAGGAAGAAAATTCACAAAGTGAGCTAGGGTTAGACTTGGGGGGCAAGTCGACTTGATCCCCTATATATAAATATAATATTTGGTGATTTTAATATTCCTAAAATCATGATATTCTGATAATATAATAATTTTAGGACTTGAACTAACAATTAAAATATTACCTTAATATTTCAATTTAAATTCAAATTTCAATCTCTGAGAATCAAATGCAAGATCAAATCTTCCTATGGGACCCACAGAGCAATGCGCCATCTCTCCCCAATTTTATCTAGGAATTTTATAAATCAAAAACATTCCTAACTCTTAGGAATTCATGATTCTCCGAAGATCCCGAGTTGAGATCTCACCAAATCTATTTGAATTCAAATCTTTTGATATCTCCATCAAATCTTTTGGATTCAAACTTATTATTTAAATTAATAAGACAATTTTATTAATCCAAATATACAAAATGAGGCACCACCCTCATATTAATATTGGGGAATTTTATAAATCAATAATTTCCTAACTTTTAGGAACCTTATCTAATTTATTTTTCCCTAATATTTTAATTGTAAATAATTAATCCCCATTAATCATTTAACAATTATTATATTTAAACTTGTCCCACAAATTTAAATATTTCACAACTGTAGATTAATTAAGACAAGTCCTAATGTCCCAGACATTTTGCTGTGTCTTAAATTGTGCCACCAGAGTGACCCACGAATTAACCCTAATTCGTGTCCCTTTAAGTGGTGTCCTGATCCTGCTCATGTGTGACCCTGCAGGCCCCACGTGAAGTTGGCAGCAAGCCATCTCTATGACCTACAAGTCGTGAGCGGACTCTAGCAAGCCATCACGACTACCCAAAACACGTGAGTTATCGTTTTTACCAAAATCGACTTAACCTTAGTACCACCTTTGTCATAGACCCAATTGTCCTACGATATCTTGGTCATGGATTAGGCACAGGAAAGTCATCCATAATCCAAACCACAACTTTCTCGATTTCCTGAGTAAGTCCCAATTTCTTGAGTGGCCACGCTTTTCCTTGGACAGACTCATCGAGGGCGCTAGTTAGATATCTCCCATCTAATGAGGGACAAAATCCCATCTTGGTCAATCCACATTCCTCAGCACGGCAATCAACCAAACCCGTACTTAGCCCTTATGGCTACCCTGTTACGGGCAACGTTAGACTAAGCCAAAGTCTGACAACTGCAACGCCGGAATAATGATGACCTCAGGTCTAAGGCATCGCGACAGGTGTACAGGAGAGGCAAGCTGATGACTAAACCCATGCAGGACTCTCCGGGTCAGTCCAGCAACTCGTAACCCCTTACGTAATTGCACCATGACTCTCGTTCCAGCATCTAGTGCATGCATCTCTATGCACCGAGGTCATGCTGGTCTTAGTTCATTTTCGTTCCCACGAAAACAATCGACCAGGGACAAAATTTAGATTAATTATCTCATAATTAATCACAGATGCTATCATAGTAAACATGCTAATTATGATAACTGAATAATTTATCTCTATAAATTAATCCAAATGTTCATAACATTTCACATAAAATGATTGGCCCTAGGGCACAATCTCCAACACTTCCTTCTGCCTCCTTATTTTCCTTGTACTCCCAAGAGAAATTTCACCGGAATTGCCTCCCTATTCTCTCTCACGTACTTCGTTGTTTGTCGCCGTTTGCTCTGCTCCGGCAACCGCGTTCGCCGTCGTCCGGTGAGTGATTCGACACTGTCTCTTGCTATTTCATGTTTGATTTCTGGGTTTTCGTTTGAATATTACTCTTTGTGTTCTTCGCGTTCTTCGTGCTCTTCGCAGTGTTCTTCAAGACCTTCAATTTTCTTCTCCGGGATTCTCCTTCAATTTACCAGCACTATGGACTTCGACGGATGTAAGTTTCCTAACTCTTCTTCCTCTTCTCGATCTTCATTTTCCTTTTCATCTTTTGTATTTTGGTCTGAGTTTGGTGATCAACCACAACCTCTCCCAAGGGCGTTCTCCCCCCCCCCCTTTTTTTGCTGGTGAATAGAGGTGAGTTCCCGCAAAATGGGTTATAATGGTCATGTTTCCTCAGCTGCTGGAAACAACGAGAGGGCTCCCGGAACGTCAGCGCCTCAAAGCTCTATCCCCGAACCATCAGCGCCGAGAAGGTTCGCTTCCCCCATGGAAAGGAGGGATGGTGATGCCGTGGCGTCCTCGTCCCATGTTTTGGGAGGGTTTGACCAAATGACTGCTGCTTCCTCCTCATCTACATCGACGGAAATTCGTGAGATGTTATCTCCGAACGCGGCAGCCATGGATGAGGAGTCTTCTACACCCGAGGTCTTAGGTGGTGCGTCTGTTCCTATTTGGGCGTCCATAGGGGATGGCGACTGGCGTCGTCAAAGACCCAACGAGAAGGTACAGAAAGGGCATTTGGACCTGACGAACCACATTGTGAAAGATTATTACACCTGGCTCTTTGGCGTGGAATATCTCAAGCATCTCAACCAAGAGCTGATGGCGTCCTCACCTCGTCGCCAATCTTCGGGTTGCAGGATTTCCACACTAAGTCATTTGAAGGAGGCGCCTGATATGCTTTACACTGCCGAAAGGGGTTTCCTAATTTGCGAGCAAGCTCTCAAAGGTTGTGATATTGAGATGCCTTTCAACCCGGCGGTCACGGACCTTCTAGCCATCATGAACATCTCTCCAATACAAATAAGTGCCAACGGCTGGCGCATCCTCCTAGGCTTCGTCGCCAAATGTAAGAGGGACGGTGTCGCCGCAACCGCTCGACTATTCCTATACTTCTTTTATCCACGCTGGGTGGACAACTGCTTCATTTCCTACTACAGACGCCCAGGACGCCCCCAGATTCTAACTCACGCTGTCAGCAACCCCAAGGAGTGGCAGTACAAATTCGTCCTTATTAAGGAGTCCGGGCCTGAACGGCCCTTCTTGGTTCGTGCATCAGATGAGCGCGCCATGTTCCCCCTATCGTGGACGAGGCCTCGACTAGGGCTCTTCGAGTGTAACTGGAAAGATTTGACTGTGGATGAGCGATTGGGGGCCTTGTGGTTGATCACCATAGACCTTTTTGACCCTAAGCGTTGTATGTTTCTTTTCACTTTTTGCGTGATGCCTCCTTTTATGGCGTTGTATTCTGACCCTTGCTTTGCTTTCATATGTGCTAGAGGCGTCTTTGGCTGATGTCATCGGAACCAAACGCCCCCGTGCAGACAAGGGGAAGGAAAAGATGGTGGCCACCTCCAAGAAGCAAGTTGCCTCTGCTCCTAGGAAGCCAGGGAGTCTTACTATCTGTGATCCCTCGGCGGCTCCGCGTCCCCCCACCAATCCCCCCAGAGGGAAGGAAACTGCTGATGCAGCCAAGGATGGAGAGGCGGCGGCGAGGAAGTGCGCGCCCTACTATCGAAGTCCCTCTCATTCCTGCAGCCCTGGAGGCCGGCGAGTTTAATGCTCTGGAGGTTCTCTCCAACTGCCTTTCAGAGGCGACAACGGTCAAGCGGGATGACCTGGCTAGGGAGTCCACGGAGAACACTCAAGACCCCACCGAAGAAACCGCCAGATTCTTGTTGGCTGCTGGGCTACGCGTGCTGGCGAACAACGTCTCCAAGAAAGATCTCATTTCCGAGAGGGACGCCATACGCGAGGACGCCAAGAAACTGCGTCAAACTGTTGAAGAGCTGAAGGATGAGCTCAATGTGAAAAAGGCCTCTCAGGACTCTCTCACGACTGGTTATGAGCGGGGGGGCCAGCAACTACAGGAAGCTACGGGCCTCATTAACCAGCTCAATGAGAAGGTGGCTAACTTGGAGGCCGACGTGCAACAACACAAGGAACAATTTGCTTCCTTCAGGGACCTGGCCCTGAGACAGGTGAAATGGAGGGGTTCCCGCTACAACTACATGGGGTTCAAGAATGCCATCAAGCATTTGAGGCTTCGCAACCCTAACCTGGATACCACCAGGATCTGCCCAAACAAGGTAGTTGTGGGAAGGCTCATCCGGGATCCCATAGATGCCAATCCGGCCGTGAAAATCGGTCGAATGCCCGAGAACTACGCGGAGAAGGGGTACGAGTCTGGTGGTGACGACGAGTTCCCTTGGTTCCCAAACGAAGTGGTTCCCCTTCCTGGGGAAGAAGATCAGGGAGCCGAGGGCCCCCCAGCTTCTAGCGATGGCGGCCAACCAAGAGCTGATGAGAGCGCCCCTACAGGTGAGGGGGCAGAGGGAGCTCCTTCCACAACTACAACCGAGGACACCCCAGCTGCTGCTTAGGCCTGCGCGCCTATGTTTGTTTTGCTTTTTTGGGCCTGCGCGCCCTTTTAATTATTTTTAAATTGACATTGTATGGCCTTGTGCCATTTTCGGATATTTGGGCGGTGGCGCCCGTAGTTTTATGTTATTATTTTAGCCATTTTTCTTTGTTCCTTGCTTTGCGTGTCATACTTGAGTTATCCATGATTCGATTCTCGTATTGTTTGCACGCCTAGGTGCTGCCTCGCGATGGGCACGCTTCGAGCGTTTTACGTATTATACTCTAAGTTTTTTACTAGTCATCCAAGGGAGGAACGGTCCGCATGGTTGGTGAGTGTCATACTCACAAGGCTCCTTCGAGGGCCTTTTCGTTGTTGTTCCGAGGGCGTCCCCTCGAGCAACGTTAACATTATCAACACTTGGTGTCGAAAAGAAAAAATGCATTCTATTGATGTAAAATCGTAGTACAACTGGCTCAGGGGCCTTGTTTGGTTATCATAAAGCTTCCTTACTAGGGGAAATAAAACTTAAGTTTTGCCATGTTCCAGGCGTTTGGAAGTGGCTTGCCTTCGAAAGTCTCCAGCTTGGAGGCGTTCCCAGGCAGGGCTTCCACAACCCTGTAGGGACCCTCACAGTTTGGTCCTAGCTTTCCGTGCCTAGGGTCTTTCCTGTTGTTTACCACAGTTCTGAGCACTAAGTCCCCTACTTAAAGGGTTCTGGGTTTGATTTTGGAGTCATGGTATTTCTTAACCATTTGGTTATAGGCAGCTTGCCTGATGGCTGCCAGTTCTCTCCTTTCTTCCAAGCTATCCAGCTCTTCAAGCCTGGAGTTGGCATCATTGGTACTTGGGTAGTTGATTATCCTCTCGGTTGGGACGTTCACTTCTGCAGGTATCACTGCTTCATGCCCATACGCCAAGGCAAAGGGGGTCTCCTTTGTGGCTGTCTGTTCTGTGGTCCTGTATGACCATAACACTGAGGGGAGTTCATCAACCCATCTTCCCTTAGCTGATTCCAGCCTCTTCTTGATTCCTTGTATGATGATCCTGTTGGCCAATTCAACTTGGCCATTTGTGGCAGGATGCTCCACCGAGGTGGTTTTGTGATGAATCTTCTAGACTTTGCAGAAGTCTTGGAACTTCCTGCTCGTGAACTGAGCGCCATTGTCAGATATCAGCATATTTGGGATGCCAAACCTGGTGATGATATTCTGCCATAAGAATTTTTCCATGGCTTTCGTGGTTATGGACGCCACAGCCTTGGCCTCTACCCACTTTGTAAAGTAGTCCACAACAACTATGAGGAACTTTCTCTGATAGTTAGCCATTGGGAACGGCCCCGCAATGTCAATTCCCCAAAGATCAAAGGGCCATGGGGAAGTGATGGCGTTCAGGGGAGCCGTGTGTGAATGGATCATGTTGGCGTACTTCTGGCATTTGTCGCACGAACGGACGACGCCCTCAGCGTCTTGCAGGAGCGTGGGCCAGTAGTAGCCTGCTCTTTGGATCTTCCTCCGCATCGCCATCGGGCCTTGGTGGCTTGCACACAGTCCTTCGTGCACTTCAGCCAACACTCAATTGATCTCGTCTCCTGCTACGCATTTGGCCCCAGGATGACTGAAGTTTTTCCTGTATAGGGCTCCTTGTCTGATGAAGTATCTGCCAGATCTTCTTGTGACCTTTCTGGCTTCGCTTTTGTCCGAAAGAAGGGCGCCTGTGTCCAAGTATTTGAATATTGGCGTTCTCCAGTCGACGACTTCCTCCGTGGGAAGAATGTCCTGCTCCAGTATCGAGGGCTCCATAAGAGTCGTCTTGATGATGGAGTCTCTACCTCCTTTGGTTGGCTTTGACGCCAGTTTGGCGAGTTCATCTGCTCAGGCGTTCTTGCTCCGTGAGATGTGCTTGAAGGTGGCTTCAATTCCAGAACCCTCGATGATCTTCGTCGCCTTTTCAGCGTATCGGACCATAGTCGGGTCTTTGGTTTCGTATTCTCCATTCATTTGTTGTATCACCAGTTGGGAATCCTCGAAGACTTCCAATTTTTTGGCGCCGATTTTCGCTGCCAATTTCAAAGCAGCTATCAAGGCCTCGTACTCCGCTTGATTGTTAGTGACTGGACATTCAATCTCGATCGACTGCTCGACGATGGAGCCATCTGGGGCCCGCATCACTATTCCTGCTCCGCGCTGTGAGTTTGAGGCGGCGCCATCGATGTGCACACTCCATGTCCAATTTTGGGCGTTGTCAGGACCAGTAATTTCTGCTACGAAGTCTGCCAACGCCTGTCCTTTGATGGCCCTTCTTGGTTCGTAGGCTATCCCATACTCTGAGATTTCTATAGACCAAATCGACATTCTCTTAGCGATGTCTGGCTGCTCTACCATCTGTTTGATGGGTCTGTCTGTCCTGACGATTATTTGAAATTGCTGATAGTAGTGTCTTAACTTTCTAGTTGAGTGAAGCAGCGAGAATGTCAGTTTCTCCAGGCGGTGATACCGCTTTTCAGCCCCTGTGAGCGTTTTGCTAGTGAAGTAGATGGGTTTCTGTTCTTCCCCTTCCTCAAGCACCAAAGCCGAGCTGACTGCGTCATCCGTGGATGCCAAATAGAGATAGATGGGTTTATCTTTAACTGGGATTATTAGGATGGGCGGTGACGCCAGATATGTTTTCAACTCCTGGAAGGCTTCCTCGCATTCCTTAGTCCATTTGAATTTTTTATTCGCTTTTAGCGTTTGGAAAAATGGTAAGCATCTGTCCACAGACCTGAATGTAAAGAGAACTACCGATGAGTAATGCTCGTTTTATTGATAAGATATATGCGTCGAAAGACGGCTTACATGGCAACAAATCAAATTCCGACACAGACAGAAACTAAAAACACAACATAATTGAAACACAACTCGAAACAAGACTGTAGCTGTAAAGCTTTATTGTTGAGGAGGCGCTAGGCGCCTTCTACCTCGACAGGAACCTATGGAGAGCTGCTAAACTACCGTTGAGGCGCTGGACTTCATTGATTGATTTTGGAGACTTCATCTCCAGAATGGCTTTGCACTGATCTAGGTTTGCCTCAATTCCTCTGTTAGTCAGCATAAATCCGAGGAATTTCCCCCCATTGACCCCAAAGGCGCACTTTGAGGGGTTCAGCTTCATCTGGTACTTGCGCAGCTGGTTGAAGATCTCATTCAAATCCTCGGTGTGCTTTCCACCTTCCTTGGTTTTCACCACCATGTCGTCCACATAGACTTCCAAATTCTTCCCGATGTAATCTCTGAAGAAGAGATCCATCATCCTTTGGTAGGTGGCATCTGCGTTCTTCAGTCTGAAAGGCATCACCATATAGCAGTACGTTGTTGGAGATTGTGCCCTAGGGCCAATCATTTTATTTGATAAATATGTTGTGAACATATTATTAATTTATGGAAGATAAATTAATGTGTTGTCATATCATTCGCATGTTTACTATGATAACGTCCATGATTAATTATGAGATAATTAATCTAACATTGTCCCTGGTCAATTATTTTTGTGGGAGCAAAAATAAACTAAGACCAGCATGACCTCGGTGCATGAGATGCACGCACTAGATGCTGGGACGAGAGTCATGGTGCAATTACGTAAGGTGGTTACGAATTGCTGGACTGACCCGGAGAATCCTGCATGGGTTTAGTCATCAGCTAGTCTCTCCTAGTACGCTTGTAGCGATGCCTTTGACCTGAGGTCAATGACTATTCCAGCATTGCAGTTGTCAATCTTTGGCTTAGTCTAACGCTGTCCGTAACAGGGCAGTTATACGGGCTAAGTACGGGACTGGTTGATTGCTCTGCAGTGGAATGTGGATTGGCCAAAATGGGATTTTGTCCCTCATTAAGTTGAGAGATATCTAACTGGCGCCCTCGATGAGTCTGTCCAGGAAAATGCGTGGCCACGCTGGGATTTGGGACTTACTCAAGGAATCGAGAAAGTTGAGGTTTGGATTATGGATGACATACCTGTGCCTAGTCCATGACCAAGATATCGTAGGACAAACGGATCACGTACACGGAGGTACTGAGGTTAAGTCGTTCTTCCGGTTACCGAACGATAACTCACGGATTTTGGGTAGTTGTGATGGCTTGCTAGAGTCCGCTCACAACTTGTAGGTCATGGGGATGCCCTACTGCCAACTTCACGTGGGGCCTGCTGGGTCACACACGAGCAGGAACTGATCACCATTCGAGTGGGACACGAATTAGGGTTAATTCGTGGGTCACGCGAGTGACACGATTTAAGACACAGAGGAAATGTCTGGGACATTAGGTCTGGTCTTAATTAATCTACAGATGACATATTTAGATTTGTGGGACAAATTTAAATATTAATAATTGAATATAATTAATGAGATTAATTATAGGCAATTTAAATATTAGGAAAATAATTCTGGATAATGTTCCTAAGAGTTAGGAAATTATTGAATTATAAAATTCCTAATAAATAGGAGAGGGTGGCGCCTCTTTGGGATATTTTTGGGTTAAATAAAAATGTTTTATTTAATTCAAATAATATTTGAAATTCAAATGGAGATTTGAAATTCAAAAGATTTGGTGATATCTTTTAATATCTTTGGTGAATCAAAATTAGAGGTTTTTGATTAATTAAATTCCAAGGATATTTTAAGAGGGATTAGGCGCATGGAAGGTGGGTCCCATTGGGAGATTTGATCTCTCAATTTGATTCTCCAAGATTGCATTTTGAATTTAATTATAATATTAAGGTAATATTATAATTATAAATTCAAGGCCTAAAATAATTATATTATCAGAATATCTTTATTTTAGGAATTTTAAAATCACCAAAACTCTTCCCTATTTATAGGGGGCAAGTCGACTTGCCCCACACACATAAGTGAAACCCTAGTTTTATTTTTCCTCCTAAGAGTTAGAGAGAGAAAAATTCCTTTGCACACACTATAGAGAAAGTCGACTTTCTCTAAGAGTTAGAGAGAGAATTCGATTTTGCTCTAAAATTAGGGTTTTGAGAGAAGAATAGGCAAGAAGGAGTTCTTGTGGGGGGATTCTTCTTAGCGCCACCTCCAAGTCTGAATTATCAAGAAGGAGTTCTTGAAAATTCAGAGGTCTGTAGATTGGTCCCGGAAATTCTTTTGAGAAAAGAATTTGGAGGCTAGCACCTCGGTGGTCAAAGAAACTGTTCGTGTGGATTACTGGCAGAGGGAGAACTCTGGGAGTGGATCCGTGGAACTCGCCCCGTACAACTATCAGTTTGAAACTCTGAGGTATAACACTAACCAAAAGTTTTAAATTCTACTAGCGGATCCGCTCGGGAATCATAGGACCTAGGCGTTTTTTTTAATTTTATTTTTGCTTCCGCTGCCTTAGGCGCCTAGGATTCCCAACATATGTTCCCAGCTCTGTTATGAAAGTCTTTTTCTCGGCGTCCTCGGGATTCATCTTTATCTGGTTGTAGCCGCTGAAGGCATCCAGAATGCTCATCGTCTGATGACCACAGGTCCCATCCACCAGTTTTTCTATGTTAGGCAAGGGATAATGGTCTTTTGGGCAAGCCTTATTTAAGTCCGTGAAGTCAACGCACATCCTCCATTTGTCGTTGGCTTTCTTGACCAACACCACGTTGAAAAGCCATTCAGGGTATTTGGTTTCTCTCATGAAACCCGCAACCATCAGCTTGCCCACTTCTGCTTTGATTGCCATCTGGCGCTCATGGCCAAACAGGCGTTTACGCTGGATCACTCCTGGCCTCCCATCAGTGTTGAGGCTATGGCAGATAAGCTTTGGGTCAATCCCTGGCATGTCCGCAGGGCTCCAGGCGAAGACATCTGAGAACTCCCTTAGGAGTCGGATGAGCTCGGTCTTTTCGGCCTCGTGTAGCAGCATGTTAACTTATACGGTTTTCTCCGCGTCCTCTCCCAGCTGTATAGCTTCCAGATCTCCTGTTGGTTTTGGTCTCTGAACCGGGACCTCATCTCTAAAGTCCTCCACCTCACAATTTAGGGCCTTAAGGTCCATCGCCTTCCGGGTGCTGTCATCTTCCTTGAGAGCTCTTGTCTTTTCAAGACTTACCGCATAGCACTATCTAGCTGTTTTCTGGTTCGTTCTCACCTGCCCTACTCCTTGTGGGGTTGGGAATTTCATGCGCAGGTGAGCAGTGGATATCACCGCTCTCATTTTGTTCAAAGAGGGGCGTCCCAAGAGGACATTGTACGCTGAGGGCGCCTACACCACTAGAAACTCTACGGTGTTACTAGTCACTCTCGGATATTCCCCCACTGTGAGTCGCAAGTCAATCTTTCCGATGGCCGAAATCTGGTCTCCTGTGAACCCTATCAAGCTTCCATAGTGTTCTTTCAGGTCCGACATAGGAATGCCCAATTGGTCAAAGCATCGCTTATACATGATGTCTGCAAAAGAGCCCTGATCCACCATGATCCTTTCCACCGTGAAGCTGCCAATCTGGGTTGTGATTACCATGGGATCATCGTAGTCTTGATTGACCTCCCATAATTCATCATCAGTGAAGACTATGGGTTCGACCCATCTCTCCTCGATGGAGGCCTCTTTGTAGCCTATTCTCAATATAGATCGATTCACCTTTCTTCTCTTGTTGGGGGTCTTTGCCCCATTTTTCTTGATGCCACCCGAGATCATGTGAATAATTCCAGTTGGCCTGTTGTCTCTTGGCGGTGTGCGCCGATCACCTCTCTTCTCCTCGTCGTTGGCGCATCCACCTCTGGATTTCTTCTGATCTCGGGCGTTCTTGTCATCCTTGGCTCTCTTATTTCCATCTTTCTTTATGAACCTTGATGGGAGGCGTCCCTGTCTAATTAAGTTTTCAATTTCATCCTTCAGAGTGATGCATTCATTAGTCGTGTGTCCTTCTCCCCAGTAACCTACAGATTTAGGGGCTCTATGGGTGAGGTAATCCACCTCCTTGATGCTCAAGCAAGTTTTGTTGAATTTCGTGAGGTAATCCCTCAGCGATTCTCCCTTGTTTTGCCTGATGTCAGTCAGGACCGCCATTGGCTGCTTGTATACCTTGCTGGTCGCGAACCGTTTTTTAAACATGTCCTCCAAGTCCCTGAAGCAATGGACTGAGCCTGCAGGGAGTTTGGAGAACCAATCCAGAGCTGGACCTTCTAGAGTTATGGGGAAAAGTTTCCACCTTTGGTGATCTCCCAGGTTGGAGATGTTCATGGCAGCCTTAAAGCTGAGCAAGTGGTCATCCGGGTCCTTCTTGCCTGTGTAAGGTGTTAACTTCATAGGCATCTTGAAGTTCTTGTCGAGTTCAGCAGCTTGCACATGAGGAGCTAGGATCCCCTCCGCTGGTAGGGGCGGTCTCGCCTGCCCCGACGTATTTGCCGGTAGCGCCGATTCGTAGGCTCCCACGGGCTGATAAGCTCCACTCGATCCTCCTTAGACGTCGTATCCAGGGTAGTACTGAGGATAGTATCCCTGAGGGTAATAGTACCCCTGAGGCGGGTAGACGTAGGCACTGATCGGACCACGCTTGCTATTGGGCAGGCTGAGTAGGTTGATTGGGGCCCACTACTTGAGCAGGAGGAGGAAAGTTCAAGGGCGCCTGCTGTTCTTGGCCCCCTGGGTTTTCTTCTGAGGGTACAGGCTCTGGTTTAGGGTCTTCAGCAACTTGCTTTCCTTTGCCCATAACCATGTCTCATATGTCTCTGCGGAGCGCTTCCATCTCTATCCGCATATCAGCCTTGACGGCAGCGATCCTGTCCTCTTCCGTTATGGTGATTTGCCCCATTGGTGCCGGGTTTGGCAGCGCGGGGGCTTCCTGAATCGTAGGGAATCCAGGCGAAGGAGCGAGCGTCGAATCCTGCGCGGATTGAGTCACTGAGCCTCCCGGAGTTTGCTGATCAGCTAGAGTTGATGTCATTTTACTTTCTGGTTCGATGAACACATAGGTTAAAAAGGCATATAAAGAGAAATTTGCACGAATCAACCTACGAGTTCATCTCGTGCAGAAAAGAAAATTAAAAACAAAAACCAGTAATTCAATATAAATTTAAACAGGACTTTGTATGAATGTTCCCACAGACGGCGCCAATGATGAACCTGGTTCTGGCCGGGGGTTCATTACCTGGTTCGGTGAGGCAACTCTGGGTCGGAAGTCACCTGCAAGTCAATGAACACACAAGGGTGGTCCTGCGATTCACCTCCGATGCTTAAGTTAGTAAAGGGTTGAGCGCAATAATCTCAGTTGACTAGTAAGAGTAGTGCGTACCTTTGTCCAGTGTGAAGGGTTTCCCTTTTATACTGGTTGAGGGCAATCTGGTGAGATCTTACCATAAATGCCTGGATGGTTGATTGCGATCTTGGCTGATCTGATTGTGATCTTGGTTGATCTGATTGTGATCCTTGGCTCCCACGTACTTTCCTTTCCTGCGAAGATGCCTTAGTGGCCAAGGCGTTATCAGGGAAAGGATCTTCAGGAGGATCTTGATTGATCCTTGATTGATCCTTGATTGATCAGGCAATGTTTCCTTATACGTTATCACGTGGACGCCCACATCACTCATGATTGTTGGCGTCCTCAACTGATGAAGAAGTGTGAGCCGTTCATGCCTGGGTGATTCTCTTGCTGGGCTTACACGCTATTGGGTTGAGCCTTTTGGGTCTCTTGGGCGTATCATCAATTTTAAACTTTAAACCAATTGTATCATCCATTAAAATACTTATAAATCAGTAACAAATAATCACTATTATCGATTACGTATTTTTTTGTTATATAAAAAAATCAAACTAGTTGTAAATTAAGCAATTTAGAGCAACGAAAAGTTGCCTTACTGTTATATTGATCCAATCATACAAATTAAGTAACCAAATCTGATCCTTTAGGTTTATTGTGTCATTCTTTATTTTGTGTTTAAAATAAGTAAGAACGAAAAAAAAAGACAAAGAAAAAGTAATTTAAAGTCTTATAAATTTGAGATCTGCTTTAGTTCGATTCCACATTTCCAATGAACTTAAATGATCAAATAAAAATTAAGACCTAAAAGAATATTAGAATTGATAGGAAATTTCAACTGATTCATTTGACCCGTCGTTTTGACTCAATCTTTTCTAAAATTATTAATTATTTGCATGTTTTTAAAGCCTAAGTATGATTATTACAATCATTGTAATTTATGAAAATTCTGTTATATGGCAAAAAACAAAATGTCTATCAATCTAATTTTAGTATACTAATAAGGAATTAGTCTAAAATAGTAAACAGTTTAGTATCACTTAAACAAGGTTCGCAAATAAAATTATTTTTATTGAGAGACTCTTTTATATTACAACATGAGTCAAATTTAAATTAATCGAGACAAAATTTTGACATAA
The DNA here is from genome assembly GCA_003254925.1 of Chamaecrista fasciculata. Taxonomy (NCBI): domain Eukaryota; kingdom Viridiplantae; phylum Streptophyta; class Magnoliopsida; order Fabales; family Fabaceae; genus Chamaecrista; species Chamaecrista fasciculata. The sequence goes on from QANZ01048322.1 coordinate 58,921, forward strand.
TAGATGTTCAAGAAAACATGGAGAACACCAAATTTGGCTTTATTGGATAAAATTAACCCTACCAAATCTTAGAAATTACAAGCATATATGATCCACATCATACCATATCCTAGATTCTTAGTGCCCATTGTGCAATGTAATCGAAATATCGAATACCACACTCTTTTGTTGGGCAAAACAAAAAAAAAGAATACCACACTCTACTTCACTCCTTCGTTTGTTGACTCTGTTGCTAATAAGATAAAAAGAATAAAATTCAGATTTTACACAGTCACCAAAATTCTTGCTTGTCGATTAGCCTATGGGCCTTCTTAGTTCTCTCTCTTCTCTCCCACCGGACCTCTCTATCCTCTTCGCTATTCGCTGTCATAGTTCCTCGTTACAACTGCTTCTCTCAAGATGTCCTTTTTAGTAAAGTTCATAGATTAAAAGTAATTTTATAAATTTACATCTAATTATTGTTTATAATGTTAAAAGTACTTTTAATTATAACATCTAAACATAAACTGTTGTAAAATATATGGTATAAGAGTACTCAAAATTGAGAGAAAAGTAGGAGGAGTGTAATTCTTATTATCCACTGAAATTACTTACTTACATCAAACCCTAAAGCCTCTATTTATAGGCTAAAGGATATACAAGGGAGATGAATCTAAATTAATGTACATTATGTAAGGATAAGATATTCATGTGCATAGAGAAACTCAAGGAAAATACAAACTTCTAAACATGGAGAATACCAAGAGACAAATGTGAATAGTCACAAACATAATTATTTACAACATAAACAACTTATTTTTAAAATAAAAATTAGGGACAAGCGAGCCCGAACCCACAAAAATCAACCGAACTCGCAGTCACGGGCTGGGTTGGGTTGGGTTCAAAATTCCCAACCCACACATCTGTTTGTGTGTTGGTTTGCAGGCTGGAGGTTTATGAACTCAACTCAACCTCCGAACCCGCAAATATATATAATATATATTTTATAATTAATTAATAATATATAAAGTAAACTAACAATTTGGTCATTGAAAGATCACTCAGCTAACAACTCGGTCCCTGAAAGATTGAAATGTATAATTTAGTCGCTGAAAGATCAAAATGATATACCAGTTAGTCCTTTTTATGGACTAAATAATATACCGTTTTAATCTTTCAGGGACTAAAAAGTATATCATTGTGATCTTTCAACGACTAAATTGTATATTTCAATCTTTCAGAGACCA
>QANZ01048325.1:0-12416 GCA_003254925.1 Chamaecrista fasciculata
TTGGGTCATTAAATGCGGTGATCGCCCTCAGCGACACGTGTTTAAATGACGCCGTTGATGATATGGGGCTGGGCTTCGGCCTCGTCGTTTGGGATGCATGATCGCGAGTCTCTTTGGAGAAAGAGGCGTGGAGGCTAGCACCTCGTGTTCGGGAAACTGTTCGTGTGGATCACCGGTAGAGGAAGGACGTGGAGACGGACTTCTAGACTCACCAGTATCACCAATCCGATTGAAAGCCTGAGGTATAACACTTTTCGTATCTGGTTTTAAATTCAGCTAGCGGATCTCAAAGTGGGTTTTTCCTCGGGGGCGCAAGTTTTTTTTTATTTTACGTTTCTTCCGCTGCGTGTTTCCCTGGGGAATTCCCAACAGCTTGTAGGGTACCCCAAGGAAACGAGGGGATACTATGTTTACTACCCATCTGACAACAAAGAGTTTGTAGTCAGAAGTTGATCTTCTTAGAGAAGGATCTTGTTTCCAAAAGAAACAGTGGGAGTAAGGTAGATCTTGAAGGAGTTCAAGATCCACAAAGCACTTCAGAGGCGCAGACGAAAACTGGAGAAGAACCACAAGGTGTTGTGGAAGCTCCTCCAATGACACAAGGACCATGAAGTTCTGATAGAACACATTTTCAACCACAAAGATGTGGATCTTTGGTGACTGAAAACAGGGATGTGTTGCTCATGGAGCGTGGTGAGCCTACCACCTATCAAGAAACAATCATCCCAACTCCGAGAAATGGGTTGAAGCCATGAAGGCTGAGATGGCAACGTCAACGTCTTCAAGGCTAGGCTAGTTGCAAAGGGTTTTCCTTTTCCCCTGTTGCAATGGCCAAGACCATTAGGATCCTGCTTGCCTATGAGATATGGCAATTGGATGTCAAAACAGCATTCCTTAGAGGAAGGCTGCCCGAGGATGTGTGCGACACAACCTGAGGGGTTTGCATGTCCAGAGGAACCAGTAAAGGTGTGCAAGCTTTGGAAATCCATTTATGGATTGAAGCGAGCATCACGGAGTTGGAATCATCGTTTTGATGAAGTAGTCAAAGAGTTTGGCTTCTTGCAAAACCCTGATGAACCTCGTGTTTACAAGAAAGTTAGTGGGAGCACAGTTGTGTTCTTGGTGCTATATGTCAAAGACATATTGCGCATTGGAAACAATGTTCCAACCTTAGAGGTTGTGAAAATTTTCCAATGAAGGAAGAAGCTGCCTATATTCTAGGCATTAAGATCTATGGAGATAGATCTTGTAGGCTTCTTGGATTGAGTCAGAGTACAGACTTGGATGAGGTACTGAAGGGGTTCAGTATGCAAGACTCCAAGAGGGATTCATGTCGATGAATCAAGGATTGACCCTGAGCAAGAAACAGTGTCCCAAAGACACTTGTTGAGCGAGGGCGCATGAGTGGCATCCCTTATGCTTTGGCAATAGGATCCATCATGCTATGTACTCGACCCGATGTGTCGTTTGCCCTAAGCGTGACAAGCCATTTCCAACGAAACCCTGTAGAGTATCATTGGACCGCTGTCATAAGCATCCTTAAGTACTTAGGAAGAACTAAGGATGAAATCTTGGATTATGGTGGAATAAATGTGTAAGAGTTACACAGGTGCCCGTTTTCCAAAACCTACCAAGATGAATCGCAGTATGGATACGTGTTTCTCCTGAACAGATAGCATCATGAGTTGGAAAGAGTTTCCAAGCAGAGAGCACGATTGCTGATTCTACAACAGAGGGTTGGTCGCGTAGAGACGCAGACCGTAAAACTAATGTCTGAGGAGTGATTGGTGGTCACCCTGTGGAGACAGGAAGACACCAAATGGGATTGGATCCCCACTGATGTTCCGACAGTGATATATGTATGCACATATATACACTCAGACATGATCACCTAGAGATGGTGATATCAAGATATGTTAAGGTAGCAGACGAGGATGATGTTGTCGATTCTCTTATGACAATGTTAGAAACATTAATGTCATATAGAGATCCCTAGCACAGGTTTTACATGGGCATCATGTAATGTCAGATGGAGATTAGACACATTAATGGATGTTCCTAAGAGTTAGGAGCAGTTGGATTAATGACAACATTAATGGATGTTCCTAAGAGTTAGGAACAGTTGGATTAATGATTGTACCTAGTGCAAGTGGGAGTCTGTTGGAGATTGTGCCCTAGGGCCAATCATTTTATAGATATGTTGAGAACATATCAATTAATTTATGGAGATAAATTAATGGTTATCATATTATTAGCATGTTTACTATGATAACAATCCGTGATTAATTATGAGATAATTAATCTAAACTGTCCCTGGTCGCTCATTCAAGTGGGAGCTTGAACTGAACTAAGACCAGCATGACCTCGGTGCATGAGATGCACGCACTAGATGCTGGGACGAGAGTCATGGTGCAATTACGTAAGGTGGTTACGAGTTGCTGGACTGACCCGGAGAGTCCTGCATGGGTTTAGTCATCAGCTTGTCTCTCTTGTACACCTGTCACGACGCCTTAGACCTGAGGTCATCATTATTCCGGCGTTGCAGTTGTCAGACTTTGGCTTAGTCTAACGCTGCCCGTAACAGGGTAGTCATAAGGGCTAAGTACGGGTTTGGTTGATTGCCGTGCTGAGGAATGTGGACTGACCAAAATTGGGATTTTGTTCCCCATTAAATTGGGAGATATCTTACTGGCGCCCTCGATGAGTCTGTCCAGGAAATGCATGGCCATGCTAGATATTGGGACTTACTCAAGGAGATCGAGAAAGTAAAGGTTTGGATCATGGGTGACTTTCCCGTGCCTGGTCCATGACCAAGATATCGCAGAACAATAGGGTCGGTGCCATGGAGGTACTAAGGTTAAGTCGGTTTTGGTAAAAACCGATAACTCACGTATTTTGGGTAGTTGTGATGGCTTGCTAGAGTCCGCTCACAGCTTGTAGGTCATGAGATGCCCTACTGCCAACTTCACGTGGGGCCTGCTGGGTCACACACGAGCAGGAACAGGACACCGTTCAAAAGGGACACGAATTAGGGTTAATTCGTGGGTCACTCCGGTGGCACGATTTAAGACAAAGAGGAAATGTCTGGGACATTATGTCTTGTCTTAATTGATCTACAGTTGTGAAGTATTTAAATTTGTGAGACAAATTTAAATATAATAATTGTTAAATAATTAATTTGGATTAATTATTTACAATTAAAATATTAAGGAAAAATAATTCAGATAAGGTTCCTAAAAGTTAGGAAATTATTGAATTATAAAATTCCCTAATATTGGCATGAGGGTGGCGCCTCTTTTATGATATTTAGGTTAATAAAATTGTTTTATTAATTTAAATAATAATTTGAATTCAAAAGATTTGATGGAGATATCAAAAGATTTGAATTCAAAAGATTTGATGAGATCTCAAATCAGGATCTTTGGAGAATCATGACTTCCTAAGAGTTAGGAAGGTTTTTGATTTATAAAATTCCAAAGAAATTTTAGAGGCATATGGCGCATCTTAGGTGGGTCCCATGGGAGATTTGATCTCTCATTTTGATTCTCTAAGATTATGATTTGAATTTAAATTTAATATTATGGTAATATTATAATTTAAAATTCAATTCATGAAAGCCATATTATTATAATTTAGAATTATAATAATGCTCTAAATATAATTATATATATATGTAGCCTAGGGCTTAGCGCTTAGTGCTAATATATGTGAGAATTCATTTTGTGCAATTTTCATCCTCCTTGTTAAGAGAGATAAAAATCGCCTCCTTCAAAACCCTAGTTTCCAAGTGAGGAAATTTTTGGTTCTCAAGAGTTGAGAGGGTAAAATCGACTTGGCCTAAGAGTTAGGCAATTCAATTTGTGGTTGCCAAAAATTAGGGTTTGTGAGAGAAGGAAAAACAAGAAGAGTTCTTGTGGGGAATTCTCCATTGCGCCACTTTTGTAGTTTGAGTCAAGAAGGAGTTCTTGAGTTCAAATACACTGTAGATTGGTCCCTGGTTCTTTTGGAGAAAAGAATTGAAGGCTAGCACCTTGGTGCCCGAAGAAACTGTTCGTGTGGATTACCGGCAGAGGGAGGACGCTGCGAGTAGACTCCTGGAACACGCCTTGTTCAACCAATCGATTGAAACTCGTGAGGTATACCACTATCTTAAAATTTTTAAATTCTACTAGCAGATCCGTTCGGGAATTTTAGGACCTGTCGTGTTTTATTTTTAATTTTATATTTGCTTCCGCTGCGTTAGGCGCCTAGAATTCCCAACATAGACTCACCAGTATCACCAATCCGATTGAAAGCCTGAGGTATAACACTTTTCGTATCTGGTTTTAAATTCAACTAGCGGATCTCAGGGTGGGACTTTCCTAGGGGCGCAAGTTTTTTTTTAATTTACGTTTCTTCCGCTGCGTGTTTCCCCGGGGATTTCCCAACAAAATTATGTTGTTATCATATTATTAGCATGTTTACTATGATAGCGTCCTTAATTAATTATGTGATAATTAATCTAAAACTGTCCCTGGTCGATTGTTCTCGTGGGAGCTAGAATGAACGAAGACCAGCATGACCTCGGTGTATAGAGATACATGCACTAGATGCTTTACGAGAGTCATGGTGCAATTATGTAAGGGGTTACAAGTTGCTGGACCGACCCGGAGAGTCCTGCATGGGTTTTAGTCATGAGCTAGCCTCTCCTGTACTCTTGTCACGATGCTCTTAGACCTGAGGTCTTGACTATTCCGGCGTTGTAGATGTCAAACTTTGGCCTAGTCCAATGTTGCCCGTAGCAGGGTAGCCATACAGGCTAGGTACGGGTTTGGTTGTTTACCGTGCTGAGGAATGTGGTTGACCAAGATGGAATTTTGTCCCTCATTGAAGATGAGAGATATCTAACTGGCGCCCTCGATGAGTCTGTCCAAGGAATGTGTGGCCACACAGGGAAATGGGACTAACTCAGGGAATCGAGAAAGTTGTGGTTTGGATTATGGATGTGCCTAATTCATGACCAAGATATCGTGTGACAATAGGCATCATGTCAAGGTGGTACTTAGGTTAAGTCGTTTTGGCATTAAAGCGATAACTCACGTGTTTTGGGTAGTCGTGATGGCTTGCTAGAGTCCGCTCTCGACTTGTGAGTCATAGAGATGACTTGCTGCCAACTTCACGTGAGGCCTGCTGGGTCACACATGAGCAGGATCAAGATGCCGCAATGGGACACGAATTAGGGTTAATTCGAGAGTCACTTTAGTGACACAATTTAAGACATAGTTGAATGTCTGAGGACATGAAGTCTTGTCTTAAATAAATATCTATGTTTATGATATTTAAATTTGTTGGACAAGTTTAAATATATTAATTGTTAAATAGTTAATTGGATTAATCTATTTACAATTATATTCTTGTTTATAATATTAGGGAATAATAAATTAGATAAGCTTCCTAAAAGTTAGGAGATTATTGATTTATTAAATTCACTAATATTGGGAAATAAGATTGAGGGTGGCGCCTCATATGGGTTGATTTTAATTAATGGAAATGTTTTGTTAATTAGAGTCATGACTTGAATTTGAATTTGAATTCAAGATTTGATTTTGATATTCAAGATTCAAATTCTGAATTAAAGATATTAGGGTAATATCTTAATTCAATATTGTTGGAAATGAATAAGTTGGTTATGACTTCCTAAGAGTTAGGATTGTTATTTTGATTTATTAAATTCCTTAAAAATTATAGGGAGATGGCGCATTCTTGTGGGGTCCATGGGCAAGATTTGATCTTGCATTTTGAATCTCAAGATTGCATTTTGAATTCAAATTAAGATATTAAGGTAATATTTTAATTAAGAATTCGAGGCCTAAAATTATAATATTATTGTAATCTTATAATTTTATAATTTGATAATCCACTAATTTAAGGATTCCCTAATTATAATTATCAAACTCCCCAAACTCTATAAATAGGAGAGCCAAAGTCGAATTTGACAGACTAGTTCACACAAATAGAAAATTCGACTTACACCTTTGTGAGACAAAGAAAATCGGCTAACCCTAGTTTTAGAGAGATAAAGTCGACTTTCTCAAGGAGAGAGAGGAAGTTCGACATGCACCAAAACTTTAGGGTTTTTGTGTGAGACCAAGAACAGTTCTTGGGTTTTAGGCGCCACTTCATACTTGAAGTTCAAGAACCGTTCTTGAATTTCAAGAACCGTAGATAGAGTTCCCGTATTCACTTGGGAAGAAGTGAAGGAGGCTAGCACCTGAGCATCTGCCGAACTGCTCGTGTGGATCACCGGCAGAGGAAGGACACTCGGAGTGGACTTCTCAGACTCGCGAACTCAAAGCACCGGTTGTTTTGGTAAAACTCTTTTCCTTCTTCTAGTATAAATTCATATAGCGGATCCTGGTTGGAGAATCATATGAGCTGCGTGTATTTAAAGTTTTTTTTTATTTTATCGCTTTCGCTGCGCGCACGCTCTGTGATTCTCCAACAAAATCATCATCAAGGACTATTTTTTTTTATAATCGAAATTTTTATATTTTAGCAATAAAGATTTTTAATATTGAATAATTAAATAGAGTTTATTTTTAAATAAGAAGTTCTTTAGATTTTAACTATAAAGAACTAGTACTTAAAAAATGGTGTCTTACCCGTTCACATATTTTATGGACTCTCATGGGTACTCTAAAAATATTATAAAATATAAATCTAATATTTTTTTTTTAGAATATTACAGTGTTTATTCTAAANTATTTTTTTTAGAATATTACAGTGTTTCTTCTAAATTTATTTATTTTTATATGGATAAATAAAAAATTGATACTTTTATAATAAAAATCATATAAATTAGGTGACCAATAAGGACATTGATCTATCATTTTTTTAGCCAGAATTAATTTATCATATTTGCTTAATTGATATTTAAAATAGCAAGAAAGTTTTAAATTTTTTTTCAACTAACTTTTAGCTTACCTGTTAAAACTTTAGTTCAACTACTAATAATTGACTTTTATGATTATTTTGTTATTATCAAGAAATTGCAGAATAAAAAAATAATTAAAATCACTTGTAGCACTATTGTGGATCCATTTTATTTTTTAAAAATTATCAACATAATTTAATTTAATATATTTCCATCGCATTAAATGGATATATTGTGAAAATATACTAATATTAAAATTTCAACGACAATATGTAGGAGAATTTGAATTTAAGAGTTATCTCATGTGTACTGAATTTGAAATTTGAGGACCAATCAAAATTAAGATATATGAAATCAATCATAAAATTACATATTAAGATCTTCATGTATTTCAAAGGAAAAGACTATGTAATGACAACTAATTTATGGTGATCAATTAACAAATAGTTATAAAAAATATCATCAATAACTGCACAATCTTAAAAATTCTAAAGAAAATTATGGCATTCATAATTAAATATGAATTATAACCATAATTGTAGCACTCAAATCAAACAAATCATAATAACATTGTTTAAAATCATGAAAATCTCTATAAATTCATATTTTTTGATTAATTTTTTTTCTTAATTAATTCCTATAAAGGACGATTCTTTTAAATAATATAATTTATATGGTGTTAAAAATAGTAGTCAAATCTGAGGAGTCAATGGTAAAGCTGAGGAGGAAAAAATATATATGGTGTTAATTAAGGAGCCAATTTTAGTGTTTTGCCTATTTCTAAGAAAAACCTTTTTGGTGTTTAACAGCAGAAGTTGTTTCAAAATGTATAAAAACTTGCATTTGTTGTTTTGAAAGTGTTTTTTTTTTTTTTTTTTTGGGTGAAGTCTTGGCTTTGTGACAAATTACTAATATAAATTTTCTTATTTATATTGAGATGAATGACACTACATTCATTTATAATAGACAATTTCCTTGTTTCTTCAATAAATAATGTGACACTATCTTACATTCCTTTCAATTATTTGTCAGGCATAGAGTAGATCATTAAGGGTTGGTTTTGTAGGTCAAATATGATTCAGTTCCTAAATTATTTAAACACTATCATTTTAATCCAAAGTTTTGAAATATTTAATTTAGTTCTCAAAGTTACTAATTAATCTCTCTGTGAACACGCTAACCATGTACAACTTAGTCTGTAAAAGGACTAAACTACATAAAGTAGTAAATTTCTCAAGTTAAACCAAATTTTTCAAAAACACAGAGATTAAATTAATAACGCTAAGATAATCCAAAGACTAAATTAATAATTTAGTCCTTTTTATTTATATACTTTTTTAAGAGTAATCATCAGTACACCAACTCAAGTGTCCAAAGAACCAAAACAGAAAGGACTTTCCAATAACTGATTTACATTCTATAGCAGCCAAAACATTGGACTCTGCTAGATGCATCAAATATACATTTTTACATCGGAAATTTCCACAGACAAGAGTATTAATCTGAAATTCACAGTTCAAGAGATTACAGCTCACACTTTTATACTATAATGGCAATAGCAGAATTTTATAATGTGAGCAGATTAATTCACAAGTTTCCCTCCATCAAATCAACTTCTTCGGAACTTGGACCATCAAGAAATGCATCAACTCTTGACAAGTGCAACCTCAAGTTTGTTCCTAGATTCATGAGCTCCTGAAATAGAAAGATAAAAATAATAAAAAGAAGAAGAAGAAGAAGAAGAAGAAGAAGAAACAGAGCACAACGTGCAAGTTTTTTGGCATTGCAAGCTATGAGGTTTTGATGTATATACTGCAGTAAAAATCAAGTGAAGACCAATATATTATTTTTCTATTAATGCTAATATCAAAGTGCTATATATATCAATCCTAAAAATTTAGTTTCACGCATTAAATGTATATCAACATCATGTAGTTTATTCCCATCCATCATTTACATATTCAATCTATTCCTTTTTTTCTTTTACACATGTTTTCCCGATTTCTCAGAGCTATATCTAACGCACGGGGTTGCATATTTAAAATAATATAGTAATCAAATAAAGAAAAAAGGAATAAACTAAAGATCTGAACTTTATAATCATTTATCATGATGAATTGGAAAACATGTCGGGAAATGCAAGCAGTTAAGAAGCAAGAGGAAAAGTAAAAAAAGGCATGTGTAATTCTGAAAGAAGATTATAGATATGAGAAATCAACATGCCTCGTAAGTCAATAAGCCACGAGATGAACCAGGCTGCCATATAGTGACATTAGATATAGCTCCATTGGCAGAAAGAATGCAAACCCCTCTAGGACCTTTGTGGGCAAATGTCAAGATTTTCCCTGCAACATCCTACGCATAAATGGCACGAGGCAAGAAAAAAAAGTAAGATCTCTATGGCCAAACCATAGGATACAACAAAAATATTCAATGGTGACATGTTTCACAGTATGCAATTATAAAATAAACCCATATAGCCAAAACTATAGGAAATACATGCCCAACGATATATGCAAACAAAATAGAAATAGAGAAACATTCACACATTAGAATGAGAAAAAAAGATGAGATAAATCGTTTACATTTCTCGATGGTGATGATGAATGCATATCATTTCTCTACAGCTATTTATAACTGGTTTTGAAATGCAAAGCCTCAAAAATCGAAATAACAATTGACGACATTTATGCCATGACATACTGGATATGTTTTCGGCAGAGTGAGTATTACTAGAACAAACAACTAAATGTGGTTAATGACAATACCAATCAGTGACGGAGCCAGAAATGTTAATAAGGGGGGGCCAGAAATTTTTTTTTAACACTAAAGGGGGGCCATTGGGATTATAATGCATACAATTAAATTATATTAGGACTAATTTGTAGTAACTACTGAAATTTGGGGGGGCCATGGCCCCCACCAGCCCCCTATCTCCGTGCCTGATACCAATCCTAATCGGAATTGTAAGAATTTGTCTATATATATTACTTTTTTTTTGTAACTTTCAGATCGTTACATTTCAAAATATAACATATTATTAACATTGATCACCATTCATTCCTTTCTCAATTATAATCAATGTGATTAAGTCTAATTGATAAATTTCCATGTTAAAAACGGTGATAGGACGGTTGCATGCGTGTAATCAATTATGTATTACATGACAATTATATACATGACATTTGACATTTTTTAGTCCAGCTCATCATTTTCGGTTAATTAATAATAATCCATGTTAGCATTTCCATATGCCACATAAGAAATATTAATTACCATCATTCATTGACCCTAAAAATTTAATGCAAAATATCTATGTGTCGAACCTCAATTGGCCAATTAGTAATTAATACAGTAAATGCTACAGGCCACGTGACAGGCTCAAACAGTCAATCTAATAGACCTTTGCTATTAGTCTTATATATTAGATATATTAGATTAGATGTTTTGTATAAAAGGTTTAAGGTCAAAGTGCATTTTGGTCCAATAATTTTTCTTCAGGTCTCAATTTGATCCTATAATTTTTTTGTTGTACTTTTGGTCCAATATTTTTAGGTCAAAATACACAGATACCCCCTGAGTTTTAGGTCTGGTGTACATAACACTCCTGAGTTTTTAATTTGTACAAATAAAACCCATAAGTTTTCAATTAGGTGCAAATAACACCTTATGTTAAATTTTTGTTTATTTATTAATCTGTTACATGCTACCTAAACAAGGGTTAAATAGTAATTTTCTTTAAAAAACTAAAATCCATCTGAACCCATCTTCCCTAACCCTCAAATCGGTTTTCTTCGTTCTTTTCCCACTGACTGTTAGTTCTTTCTCTTTTAATTGTACTCTTTGTTGCTTATAAAAAAAAAATATCGGTTCTCTTCTCTCCGTTTCGCAAAATTCCTCAAACGGAATCGGATTCCTCGACGAGTTTCGAGCGTATCTGAGCATGTTCCGAGCACCAATTGTTGAATTTCGGGAGGAATTTTTTTCAGATTGACAAGGCTCTCGTGTGGATCCCACCAAAAAAGAAGAATAAGAAGAAACTGATGATAAGGTGGAAATTACAGAAGAGGAGACAAATGGCAGACTGGGAATTAGTAGATCCAAAGTGGAATTAGGGCATCATAATAATAATAGGGTAAATTACACTTTGGTACCCTGTGGTTTGACCCTATTTCACTTTGGTACCCTGTGGTTTGAAACTTGACACTTTGGTACCCTGTGGTATTCTCCATTAACACTTTGGTACCCTTTGGACCTATTTTGTAATTTTAACCATAACAAATTTTTCAAAAATTACATATTGACCCCAAAAAATTTTCAAAAAATTACAAATAGGTCCCTGGATACATATTATATAGGGACTAAAATGAAAAATTTAAAATTTTTTTTGGGTCAATATGTAATTTTTGTAAAATTTATTATGGTTAAAATTACAAAATAGCTCCAAAGGGTACCAAAGTGTTAATGGAGAATACCACAGGGTACCAAAGTGTCAAGTTTCAAACCACAGGGTACCAAAGTGAAATAGGGTCAAACCACAGGGTACCAAAGTGTAATTTACCCATAATAATAAGCACTCCAGAAAGAAATTGGGAATGGGAATGGGAAGTATAGGGTATTATTTGCATAAATTGAAAATTTAACATAAGGTGCTATTTGCACCTAATTGAAAACTCAGGGTTTTATTTGCATAAATTGAAAATTTAGAGGTGTTATGTGCACCAGACCTAAAATTCAGGGGGTGTATATGTATTTTAGCCATATTTTTATGACAAGTTGTAGCATTGATCTTATATTTTTTTTGTCAGATTGTGAAATTAGTATCTTGTCTTTGCAGAATATTTTAAATTATGAGCATAGCCGTAGAACTTTTTGAAAAACTGAGACTATCTATAACAAAGAAATATATGGGATGATATGCGACCAATTTTATATCTGACTAAAAACATTGAACCAAAAGTGTAAAAAAAATTACGAATCTGAGCGAAACAAAAAATGTACTTTAGCCAAAATTTAAAGGGCAAAATACACAAAAGGGCCCTGTGGTTTGACCCTTTTTCAGTTTGGGTCCCTGTGGTTTAAAACCTTACAGTCAGGGTCCTGTGGTTTGCTCCGTTTTCAAATAGGGTCCTAGGAGCTTTTTCCCATCCAACTTAACGGTGCACATGTTTTGCACATGACATTTACCCCAATCTCTAATTTTTTCATGTCAGCCTCCATTTTTTCATCTCAGACGCCATTTCTTCCTTCACACATGCGATTTGCGATTTCTTCATCCTCCAGCTCGCGATTTCCTCAACGATTCATCAAGCAAGATTTCTGGTTTTCATCTCGTTCACAGTCGCTAAAATTTATGGTTTTCATCTCGTTCACAGTCGATTTCCTCCAGCTCGCGATTTCCTCAACGATTCATCAAACCCTAAAATTTCTTCCTCCTTCACTCACAGTCGCTCGCGATTTCTGGTGTTCATCTCGTCAGGTTCGCCGTCGATTCCGCCGTCGA
>QANZ01048325.1:39696-77276 GCA_003254925.1 Chamaecrista fasciculata
ATTTTTTTTTTTGGCCGAAGATTTCAGCTTGATTACTACTTAGTTTTTGTACAATTTTTTTTTTTTGGCCATTTAGTTTTTGTACAATTAACTTCTTCAATAATATTTGACTATTTAGGTATTGAATGATTGTCTTTCTGTATATATATTTTTTCTTTTGGTTTTCTTGTACTTTAAAACAAATGAAATATTTAGTATCAATCTCAAACTTTTCCCATACATTTAGGACCAACTGGAGATTTTGACCAAAATTTTAAATTGAAAGGAAGGAAAATGGCTTGACAGTGAATACAGAGAAATCTCTGCCCTTTAGTAAAAACTATGAACTGTGAATTTAAATTTTAAGAAAAAAAAAAGTCGGAAACAAAGACCAGGAATGTTCTGCTACTGCTTGCTGACGACCATGAAAGAAGAAAATATCGTGGCTGCACTTTTTGCCTCAAAACATGCACAAGTTTCACAACTAATTAATTTGTTTTTTGAACAAAAAATAATAAATTGGCGGCCTTTAAAATTTTGTCCATAAATATCTTTTCCTATCACCCCTGAATTATGCTTCGCAACGCCATTACTCAGAATTCACGCCATCATAAATCATAATATTATTGCTTCTTACTAGCGATGTGGGTTTAAAGAAGATATTATTTTCTCTTCAAATTCTGGTTACCTTGGAGATTCCCTCTTTTTGTTGATCTGGGTTGCCATTTTTTCTCTCTCTGTGGCTTTAACTATTGGTAACACTTTCTATCCATTGCAATTCTCGGTCTCTTAGTGCATCTTTTTGGTGCTTTGTGACATTTTCTTCTTGTTTTACCACCACCCAAAAGACATTTTCTTTTTTCTTTTTTCTCGTTTCTTGTGTTTTGTGATTGCAAGTTTTATTAGATAAATGACATTTCTGTTGTTCCAAGTACATGTTTTCCTTGTGGTTGAGTTCATCTTTTGATCTGCATCATGCCCGATTTGCTTCTTTTAATAATGAAAACAGTTTTTATGCGTTTATAATTTTGTGAGCCTTTAGGGAGTTTCACAGCAATAGGGATATTTTAGACTTCAAAGTATAGATTCCATTGGGAAGTCTGGTATTGATATTTTAGACTTCAATAATTCAGTGTGGTTTCCAGATTAGATTATATAATAAGTGTATTTTTGGGTTGATGAGAATGAAGGAGAAGGAAACAGAAAGGAAATCTTTAAGTGACAAGAAAGGTTTAAATAAGTAATTAGAACTTCCCTTTGATTCTCCTCTATCTATTGAATATTTCGTTGTAAATAATTTTATATTAACTTTCTCAAACTCTACTGATGTTTGTAGTGGTAAACATTAATCTATGTTTTCTTGCAGATTTAGATTCTTTGGCCACTCATGCTGTATATCTTTTCCAATCAATTGAAGGAATTACGTTTGGGTTGCTTGTATTGATGAATGCTGGAGGACATGGCTGCAAATGGTGGGACAGGGACTGAAGAACATGATAGGACTGCTAGTAATTGTTTTCGACACCAAAACATGTCGGCTTCACCTAGAATATGCAGCACAACTATGAGGAAGGATTTGCCAGAGAACTGTCAAAATGAAAATGAAATTGGTAATGAGGATAATAAGCATTTGACTAGGTGCCTCAGTACTAGTTTTTGTTCCACTACATGTGATGACCACATTGTTGAAGAGTTAAAAGTTAGAGATTATGAAAACCCAAATTTAGCTTTAGTTAGCTCTCCACTTAGTTCCAGAGGGTCTCGGCGAAATCTGTTGGGTAATGAATCTAGATATATAAGTAGGGAAATTGCACCACAGGATGAAGAACGGTTACCTACTATATTTAGCAAGGAAGTTAAAGCAAATGGTTCTGATTTTTGGAGCCTGAAGTCTATGTCCAACAAGAATGTGAGTTATGACCCCGAGAAAGTCACTGAAAATATAAGCAACAGGGTCAAAACAACTGCCTCAAGCAATGCACTTCGTATTAGCAATACCACGCAGAACACTTCATCTACATATAATTTTTATCCATTGGTCTTAAAGAAAAAGCTGAAGGGAAAAGGGGTGATCTGCAAAGATGCAGCAGAAAATAGTATGGAGCCACGGGGTGTGAAAATTGGTTGGGAGGATGAAGCAGCAACAAAATTTGATTCTGATACGCAGGTGAGATCGAATGTTGATGATGATGATAAGCCTATGCGAAAATTTGTCATGTCTGGTGCAGAATCCTGTGATGGTGGGATCAGCTTAAGAGAGTGGCTAAATTCTTCGAGTTGTAGAATTAATAAATATGGAAGACTGGATATATTTAAGCAGATTCTGGAATTTATTGACACGGCACATTCACAAGGAGTTGTCTTGCTTGACTTTCAACCTTCTTGTTTTACTTTATTGTCTTCAAATAAAGTTAAATACATTGGTTCATTAGGTCAAGGGGAAGATGTCTTGGCTGGAAACTTGAATAAGAAAAGGCCTCTGGAGGAGCTCAATTGTTCATGCCTTAGTTTGGAAGCGAAGCAGCGAAAGCTCGGCAAGGAGATAAAATCTCTCGGGGGGCTGCATCACTTCACTTGTATTCATGACTGTAGGACTAAATCTGAGAATCAAATTGATTCTTACATAGTTGGGCCACGGCGGGATTCAAGGATCACTAAAAGTGTGAAACAAAACAGTTTTAGCCACCAACATACACATGATGATGAGCTGAAGTTTATGTCTGTAGCTGTTCAGTTGGAAGAGAAGTGGTATTCTAGTCCAGAGGAGCTCAATGATGGAGGTTGCACATTTTCATCCAATATTTATAGTCTTGGAGTTCTGTTCTTTGAGGTATGGAAATATATATTATGTAAAATGTAAATCTTTTTCTCGTTTCATTAAACTTTATTTTGTAGTATAGCTTTCTGCTAAATCATTTAATTCCAGATCAACTGATAAAGTGAGAAAAATTGTTGGGAGTTTGGTCTCAGTCTAGGTGAATATGAAATGGAAACTTCTAGAACAATGAATTTCTTCGTTTTTGGCGATGATAAATTGGCAATCTTTTAACATAATTGGAATGAGAATAAGGACATGAATCATTGTAGGTGGGAGTTTTGCAATTCCACTAAAATGACATAATAGCTTTATTCTAAGAAGGCTGTCCTTTACTCTAATTCTACAGCCTTTTTTTCATTTTGAATGAATATCATGACCTGAATACGTACCTCCAAGTTGGAAAGCATCTGACTTCACTCACTAGCTTACCATTCATTTCAAAATGTTCCCCTTAATAATAGTTATATGATTGACTGTATTTAATTGTTTTGATTTTACCTGCTTCTCACTCATTGAATATTATTAGCAAATTTCTTCACTCTTTTCAATTGTTGAGATCTTCACCCTAGAATATCTTCATGATCTCCTTTTTGCATTTAAATGTAATTGGATGTTCCTCTCAGTTGCTGTGCAATATTGAGTCATGGGAGGTGCATTCAGCTGTAATGGCAGATTTGCGTCATCGAATCTTACCACCAAAATTTCTATCAGAAAATCCAAAGGAAGCTGGATTTTGTCTTTGGCTTCTGTATCCTGAACCTTCTTCTCGTCCCAACACTAGGTAATGTAACATGCTACATATTTTATATTGTCAATTTCAATACTATCATTCCTTTATGGTTTAATGATGAACTGTAGCTGTGACATCTCGATGAAAAATTAGAATACTGAGTTTCTTTTTACTGGGCATCCTTTTTCCTTGTCTGCTTTTGTTAGATGAGTATGATAATTATATAATAAAATATAAAAATAAAGAAAAACTAGCATTGGTTTTTCTTTATATGATTTGCAGCTTAGCTATCCTATCAATCCTGTAATAGTTGCCGCTTAATAATGGCTGGAGTAATAGGCATATCTGTTCACAACTGCAGTTTAAATTGTCACAATTCAACTTCATTCCTTTCAAGCTCAAAGGAATCCATGTATTCAGTTGTTATTATATGGCTGGAGATTTTTGTATAATACCTAGAAAATTTAGTCAAGTATTTGTGTTGTGTAAATGCAGCCACGTAAGAAGCGATGGCAGCTCTATGTCTTTTACTACTAAGGGCAGATGTAGATGGATTAGTTGCCCTTGGTTGAAGGCATGTGATGACAAATGATATATGTATTTTCAAGAATGTATTGAATCCAATACTATTTAGTTGGTCCTTAAAGGGTATGAACATCATTTATTTACTTTTCATAGTGTGCTACAAATACAAGGTAGAAACTAGAAGGAATTTTCTTGTTGATCTTGAAGGTATGAACTATTTCTGTTATGTAATCATTTTTTGAAATTTTTTTCTTTATTTCTTTCTGTATTCCAGGATGATTTTAGAGTCTGAGTTTGCACATGAATTAGTGAAATTTAATTCAGAAGATGATGTCTCAGTATCTGATGATGAAGCCAAATCAGAGCAACTGCTACAATTTTTAAATTCATTGAAAGAAGAAAAGCAAAAACAGTCTGCCAAGTTAACTGAAGAACTAAGTTGCTTAGATGAAGATATTAGAGAGGTTGAAAGAAGGCATTCATTTGGGAAAAATTCATTATTTCCTTTACTGAAAAGGGATGTTCCTAATTTTAGTAGAAACAGTGTTCATCTTCAAGATCCTTTCAATTCAGATATTAGCAGAATAATTCCAGGTTCACGTGGTAATGAAGCTAGATTGATGAGAAATATCAGTCAGCTAGAGACTGCTTACTTCTCCATGAGATCCAAGATCTTGTTTACAGCAGATGCATCTGCTGCACCCTATGATAAAGATCTGTTGAAAAGTATAGGGAACTTATCTCAAGTACATAATGACGATGAGGAGCAACGAACAGTACATAGATCAGTTGATTGTCTTGGATCCTTTTTTGAAGGGTTATGTAAGTTTGCTCGCTATAGCAAATTTGAAGAGTGCGGAACGTTAAGAAATAGAGATCTGCTTAGTTCCGCCAATGTGATATGTGCTTTAAGCTTTGACCGTGATGAGGACTACATTGCAGCAGCTGGAGTTTCAAAGAAAATTAAAATTTTTGATGTCAGCGCAATTTTAAATGATTCTATTGACATCCAGTACCCCATTGTTGAGATGTCTAATAAATCCAAGCTTAGCTGTGTGTGCTGGAACAGCTATATCAAAAACCATTTGGCATCTACTGATTATGATGGTGTTGTTCAGGTGTGTATTCTGTGCAAATAACATTAACTAACTTATATAAACCACTTTCGTATCTTGCTTAATTGCATAACTCATTGTGCTGAGCAGTTATTTCACATTAGTTATATAAAATTGGATTTCTATAAGTCTTCAAACTTTTGTTCTTTGGAAATTACTCATGTGCATACATTTGGAATAGGAAGGAAAAAATAAGTGCCAGTTTTTAGGAATCTTAACACAACTCTTGTTCTCACCCTCGTCATAACTCTGCTGAAACATGCTTGTAATTAAGGCTTATTGTCTCCAATAATACTTTTTGATTTTGTTGGAGGCCTCTGTTGAAGGATTGTTTTTTTTAGAAAGAGAAAAAAAATAAGGAGCTATTCCTGAGTATGTTATATGGTGGTTCTATCTCCATGACATGGTAAAGAATTGTCAAGCTGTTTTTTTTTTTGAGACAAAAAGAGAACTGTTAATTGAGGATTAATCCTATGCTACCAGGTTCTTGATTACCCAATGATGGTGATAGACTCTTGTAGTGTAATAAGTATATTAATGATAAATTTAGTTCAACACTTCAACCTAACCCGTCCATGTACACGCGCTCAACCCTACTGATGTATTTTTATTTTTGAGAGTCTCTGCTTAAAACTTGTTCTCAAGACTCGTCAAATTTCATTTATTTTTTTTTTCTTTTTCTGTACATTTGTCCTTTAATATTTCTCTAGTCAATGTATCACCCTCAATAGTACAAATATGGTATAATCTTTCTTGAAGCTTTTTCTTGTATGACATTTGTTAATGACTCCACCAGATGTGGGATGCGGACACTGGTCAGCCATTTTCTCAATACATGGAACACCAAAAGAGAGCTTGGTCTATTCACTTCTCTCAGTCTGACCCAAAAATGTTTGCTAGTGGAAGTGATGACTGCTCTGTGAAACTATGGAACATCAGTGAGGCATGCTTTCTTTTATGCACTGTAGTCTGTACCTCTTTATAAGTAAATGTCTAGTTCATTTCTATTCATTTAAACCCAGATACATATCCTGTCTAGGAAGAATGAATTTAAGGGATATACATGAAGCTAAACATTCTACGTTCCTGCATCTAAGAAATGTCTCAAATGTAAACTGTTTTTGCAGAGAAACTCTGTTGGCTCAATCTGGAACCCTGCCAATGTATGCTGTGTTCAGTTCTCTGCTTTCTCAACAAATCTTTTAGTTTTTGGATCAGCTGACTACAAAATCTATGGTTATGATCTTCGGCACACTAGAATCCCTTGGTGCACATTATCTGGCCATGGCAAAGCTGTTAGCTATGTCAAATTTCTAGATTCTGAAACAATTGCCTCTGCTTCCACGGACAACTCTTTGAAGCTCTGGGACTTGAAGAAAACCAGCTCTTCGGGTTTGCCATCTGGTGGTTGTGGCTTAACCTTTAAAGGCCACAGTAATGAAAAGGTTGGTTCTTCAGAGTAAATTTCCTTGATCTTTTGTTTTTTTTTTTCATTTCCTCTTTCTTTTACTTTGTTTATCCTAATTGCTCATCTTCTCTGTGTTCAGAATTTTGTGGGCTTGTCTGTCTTGGACGGATACATTGCATGTGGGTCTGAAACTAATGAGGTATAATTTTGAATACTGGTGTGACTTTCACTTTTGTATTTTTATCTTGTATGTATTTAGTCTGAGCTCTAGAGTATTGATTGTTGTTTCACATAAAGCCATAACTGTGGACCAAGAATTTACTGAAATTCCCTATAACAAAATTAACACCTAATTTAACCTCTATGGTTCATAGAAGATAGTTGGATTTCTTATTTTATGCACCTAATTCAATGTGTAGATAGAGAGGTCTTTTATTCTC
This sequence comes from Chamaecrista fasciculata, assembly GCA_003254925.1. Taxonomy (NCBI): domain Eukaryota; kingdom Viridiplantae; phylum Streptophyta; class Magnoliopsida; order Fabales; family Fabaceae; genus Chamaecrista; species Chamaecrista fasciculata. The sequence goes on from QANZ01048325.1 coordinate 46,712, forward strand.
ACAAAGTAAGATATTTATAGTTCCTGATGGGCCTGCTACTTTTCTTACCAATTAAAGGAAAGAAGAAAAAAAAAGAATAAAGGGCTGGTCCAGTAGTGGGCCTAAACATGGAAGAAACAGATTTAAATTCTATTTCATTTTTTACAAGGTTCTGTTCTAATCCTTCTAGTAATGGTGGAACTATTTTGTTCATTCTGAAAGCAATATTATAGACAGAGGTTCTATCACATTTCCTTATTAAAAGCTTCCAATAATATTTATGGAAGCTTCCTTTATTTGTATTTGGATAAGTGACCAAATGTGGAATAAACAGATTTAAATTCTAATTCATGTTTTTTTTTTTACAAACTTCTACCTTCCAGGTGTATTGTTATCACAGATCTCTACCGGTTCCTATCACTTCTCATAAATTTGCATCCATTGATCCTATTACTGGAGATGAGAATAATGATGATAACAATGGACAGTTTGTTTCTAGCGTCTGCTGGAGAAAGAAGTCGAATATGCTTGTTGCTGCTAACTCAATTGGAGTGGTGAAACTATTGAAGTTGGTCTAACAGGAAGAATAACAGGGAAACTGTTATGTTCCTCAATAACTATTGTTCAAGAATGCTTCTCAGCAGACAATATATAATTGGAATGATCATTAGGCTCAGTGTTCTATTCATACTACAACGGTTAATAAGGAAAACCTGATGTAGGGTCACCGAGCCGGCAAATTTGCACTGGTCCGCAGAAGCACGTATAAGGCTTTAGTTTCAATACATAACTAGTCCTGCCAGTAGCTCATTTTATAATTTGCTATCAGGAAATTTACTCTGAAGATCTGAACCAAACAAGCTGATCAAGAAATGTACGAGATATGTTCTTTGCTTTGGACTGCACCACATCTGAAAGTGGAGCCTGCAAGGCTTTTGCAGAAATCTTGATAAAGCATATCAGATAAAGTGAACTATAGCAGCTTTTCGTTCAATGAATCCTCCTCGTAGGGTTTTGTCACACATCAATGAGCTGGGGCACTGGACTGAACTGAAATGCTTAATAGAAACCGTAAGTCACATTTGTTGCTTCACAGGATAGCTCCTTACTTTGATACTGTAGTTAGTTCAGGAAGTGAAAGCAAAGTCTCTAATGCAAATATACACTTTACTAATTATTTCAAGTTCCGGTTGTCATTTTTCAAAGTAGTGCAAATGCATGATTTCAACTGTGTCTTGCATTCATTAGAAAAGGTAACGGTAGTTTATAGAATGATTAAAGGAAAAAGTATTAATTTCATCCCCAATCTTTACAGCAGCTGTCAATTTCGTCCCTAATGTTTTACATTTTGGTCGATTTTATCTTTTGCTCTTATTTCACCTAAATATTAATGACAAAATCTATGTGGCTAATGATTTGTAATGTAAAATTGATAGAAAAATAAACTTAAATCTTAACTCATTGAAAAACAGAACGCAGTCTGTAGTTAATTTATTGAAAGAAGTTAGTCAAATGTTAAAATTGACCGAAATGTAAAACATTGGGGACGAAATTGACAGTTGGTGTAAAGATTGAGGAAGAAATTAGTACTTTTTCCGTGATTAAATTATTACTTTATGTTATCAAGTGTAACTGTGCAACATTGCACTTTTGTTCTTGTTGGTCGCAACTCTTTCCCACTTACATTATAGATTTCTATTTCCAATTTGCTGCATTTCACCTGTGATTGGTCAGAATGAGATAATCTATTGTTCCTTGAAGCATTTTCTCTTTTTCATATTGGTTTTTCTACCCAGCCATGATTTATGTTTTGGTACTTCTCTGTTTAGTTCTCAAGGTTCTACTTTTTCTCATTATATATGTTGTCAAATCCTACTTCTAGTTTACCCTCTGGCTTTCATGACTATGGACTTCCAATTAACTGTTCCATATATCTCTTTGTTCTCATCCATGGCCAATAATTTCTCTGGGCTGCCTTTATTCAGCAAGAAAGAGTTCCATGAAAATCCCAGTTGGAGTAAAAGATTTCTTCATAATTTGGCAAGCCCTTAAAATCAGTCCGATGGAATATCTTGCAAATCATATTTCAGGAAAAAGAAAAAGAAATTAATTACTTCATAGGGAATAATAAATCTTGAAACATGACCCTTATTATTATCGTTATGTTGGAAGTTGTTATGGTTTATAATTAGCTTTTATTTCGTACATTGGAACCCATAGTTATGAACCCAAATACATTAGTATGGAACATTTTCTTTTCATTGTTCTGTTGGAATTTGATATGTTTTTCTTATCTTTGACTTGGGCTCTCTATATATAATGCCCTCTCTCACTTATTGTAACTTTGTAATTCATACTTAATTTGATAACAGAACATCCATATTTTAGTCTTACTTCTCTTTCCCCCTTTATCTTCTCCCTCCTATTTCATTCTCCCCCACATTTCTTCCTCTTTCATCAATCCTTCATAACAGTGAAAACTAAGTAGGAACTAAAATGTAAAAGAAATATAGTGACTTCATTAAAATCTAAAGTATATTTTATCCCCCCCCCCCCCATGATTGCATCTCTTTGCTTGGATTAGGAACTAAAATTTAAGGATAAGGGAATTCTATCATGCATCAAAGAGCTCTTCTACTATCTATTAATATAATTACCAAAAGGCAGTCATAGAAAGCTATACAGTTCCTATTTTTATTCACTAGCTACTCATGCTGAGGGTGCCTTAGTTCAAACTAGGTAAGATTTTGAACTAAGTTCAACTATGAGATTGTAGATGAGTAGAATCTGGAATTTATATTTGATCAAGTTGTTGGAATATGGCATCTGAAGATCTGATGTTAGTTTGTTGACTGCTAAGATAGCTCAGAATCTGAGACATGTCCAGGACATGCTCTTCTAATTCTTGAACTCTTCAAGCTGCTCTCTGAAGACAACTTCAGACTTCGCGAAGAAAGAGATATTTGTTGAGGCCTATACAATCGTCTATTTGTTGTAACTGCATTGAAAAACAAATGTGACTTAGCAGACAATATTTTTGCGATACAATCTGCATTTTTTGTTGCAGATTTTATCACAAATCACAATGTGGAACCTTTTGCAAAGATTCTAGTTCTACAACCTGACCAAAATATGAGACCAAAAGTGCAACAAAAAATGATGCAGGACTAAATTGAGGCCCTGAGCAAAAGATATGGGGCCAAAAATGCAATAAAAAAGATATGGGACCAAATTGAGACCTGAGCAAAAGATATGAGACTAAAAGTGCACATTGACCTGTAAATAGTTACCTAAACTATCTAACAACTTCATAGATATCAACAAGAATCAATAGTATAGTCGAAGGATAACCTGGTTGTTTGATGCCTCTCACATCCATTTTCTTGGCCAATGAAGGCTTCCTGTTAATACGATCAAATCCAACTAAGGACTTCCTTTCAGTTGTTGATGGTGATCGTTCATCCCCAGAGGTAAAATGTTCATCACTACAAGTTGAAACATCACTTCCAGTTTCAGAACTCTCTTTAATGCCAAAACTTATCTTTTCTTTCTCAATAACTCGGTATGCAAACATTTGGAGTGGAATTTTTGATATTGGTGATGGATCAAAACTTCCCCAAGAAGAGAATGTTCTCAAGAACACTGACTCCACATCACAATAATCTACCGGGGGCACCGGGGGTTCTAGTTCATTAATGTAATCAGAAGTCATTGCAAGATATCGTTTTGTGTAACGAAGAATTCTGCAGATGGAAGAGAAGCTTGGTCGTTGATTTGGGTCAGCATGCCAACATTTCTTAGTTAAGTTTGCAATATATTTTGGTACACTAAATGGGAAAACTGGTCTCTCTCCTGCTCTTATATGTCTGCTTATTTTGTCCCCTTGAAGATGACTACCATCAAAAGGGACTTTACCAGTTAAGAGCTCAAAGCAAAGCATTCCAAAACTGTATACATCTGATTTCTCTGTATACTTGGAGTATTTAGTAGTTCCAGTTTGTTCTTGCTCTTCAAGAACTTCTGGAGCATAGCAGATAAATGGGAATGGGAGGGTCCCATTCTGATTTGAAACTGCTTTTTGGTTTAGATTCTTAACAGAACATAACCCAAAACCCGAGATTTTCGCATGTTGATAACCTTCTACGGGTGCGCCTCTGGGTTTAAGGAGAATACTTGAAGGATTTAGCTCTCCATGATATATTTTCTTGGAATGTAGATATTCCATCCCTCTAGCAATTTGAAGCATAAGATCAACTGCCACTGAAAGATTGAATGAAATCCGTTTTCTTGGCCCATAAATCTCTTTGATGTGAGTGTTGAGGTTTTTGCTCATTGCTTCTGTCAACAAGTAATACTCTTTCTTCTCCTCATCTACAAAACCACATAGGGATTCTACAATGTTTGTGTGTGAAAGAGATAAAAGTGAGTTGATCTCTGGCTCTATAGCCATAGCTTGAACATTCCCAGAAATATGCTTTATAACAAAACTTTCACCTAACCAAGTAATCTCCTTGTACTGGCCACCATTCCCGAGTCGTCGCCTCACCTGGTAGTCCTTCGATCCGAACAAGATTGAACTTGGATGCAGCCTCCCTTCCAATGACTCTGCACCTTCCAAATTATGTAACAGAAGGTCTGCTAATCTCGCCCTTTGCTTTGTCAATCCCGACATTCTCTTCTCGTGAATTTTGTTGATGATAAACCACCGGTCTTCCTTCCAAACCGTGTCGTAACGGTTACAAAAGTCTTGCGTAATAAGGTATTGCTTTCCAAATTTCCATTGGAAAAGATTCATGTCTCTATATTCTTTCCTGAATTTAAGAGAATTGATGATTCTCTTACTCTGCATTTCAACTTGATCACTACTTGATGTTTCTCCTGCAGATTCAATTGCTTCAACCACAATGGGGATGCAGGAAACCAAGTTGTGGATGTAAAACTCAACACAGTCTTTGTTCTGATGGAAAGCAATGGATTTAGCCCACCAATCTTTTGCTTCCAAACATTGCTTAATGTAAGCTTCTCCTTCCTTGAAAATCCTATGAACATCCTTTAATGGCTGTTGAAGAACCTTCCATTTCCCTTGTTTATCTTCAAATTTGAGATTCTTTTGGATCTCCTCTGCAATCAAATCAAATGCAGAGGTGAAGACATCAAACAACAGACAACACTGTCTCGGATTGATTTGGATATTCTCTTTGAATACCATTAGAGCCTTCAAGCTTCCTAGTGCTTCCCCAAGTTGTCGAAATTGCTCCATACTCGAATTGATTATGTAAAACTACTCCTGCTGAAAAAAAAAATCACACAAAAGAATGGCATGATGACAGGTATGATAATTTTGGTTGAGTTGGGACATGACAAAAATGTATTTACATACAGGACAATATTTCAATTTGCAGATGGACGCCATGTTATTAGGACATGATAAAACCAGAAATGCTACAAAAACCATAATTGTATATGGAATCCATATTGAACACGCAACAATGGGTGTTGTTCATTAAAAATTTTTAGGCAAAAAGTACTATTAGTCCCTAAACTTTACACTAACTTTTAATTTTGTCCCTAATATTTTTTTTCCATCAATTTCATCCTTAATATTTTACATTTTGGTCAATTTCATTATTTGGATATAAAATTGACAGTAAAAATATATTGGGGACGAAATTGAAAGTTAGTACAAAGTTTAGGGACCAAAAGAGTGTTTTTGCCAAATTTTTTATGTGTGCTTGAATTATAAATAGAGGTCAAAGTACAAATTTGGTCTTACATCTTTTGCTCAGTTCCTAATTTAGTCCTATATCATTTTTTGTTGCACATTTGGTCCCTTATTTTTGGGTTAGTTCTAAATTTGGTCTCATATCTATGAGTCGATTACCGAATTGGTCTTATATCTTTGAGTTTGATACAGAAGTGGTTTCATATCTTTTCAAAAGAATCAACTAACGCTTGATCCTTTTGCAAAGATATGGGACCAATTTTGCAACTTAACCAAAACATATGGGATAAAAAATGATATGGGATCAAATTGGGATCTTTTGCAAAGATATGAGACCAAAAGTCCAATAAAAAGGACACAGGACCAAATTGGAAACTCAATAAAAGATATATGATGAAATTTGCACTTTGACCTAAATCAGAAAGGCAATAATGTAAGACAATAATTGGAAAAACTAACCGGAGAAGGGCTTATGATTTATGAACATAGGAAAATAAATTCTGGGCTATTGATGAAACACGAGATCCATCCAACTTGCTGAGATATTTCAAAACAACCCAGCAAGTTGAAGGATCTAACAATCTTGCGTAAGCAAAAAGAAAGTAAAAAGAAAAAAAAAAAGTCTTTGGCAACGTTGAAGTTGAATGATTAATGCTTACAAAACCAACACAAAGAAGAAAAAAATTCCCAAAATTTTCGTTGATTTTCTCTCAAGATTAGAAAACTTTTGAATAATTGGGAGAAGGTGGTCAATGGCTTCTCGTTCTCAGATTCTTCGCTGTGAGCAGTTTATGCCGGGAGTTTCGATGGTGAGATTTGAAGCTTCACTAATTAGTAAATACTAAATACTAAATAGACTTAGATTTCTTGTCTAAAATATTATACATGAAATCTTTTTGTAAACCACGAGTGAACCACATGTCTTAAAACATAAATGTTTGTTATTAGAATTAGTTTTTAATGAAGATATGGATTTTTTTTAATATTTATTTTATAAATTTCAAATTAATGTTTTAAATAATGAATCAATATTTAAACCGAAAATATTATTAAATTAATCACTGGTTCAACAACCATGAAATCGGTGATTGAATGAACTCGTCTTATAAATAATAAATATTAATTTTTTAAAAAATATATAATATATACCATGTAAATATAATGTTTAATATATAACAACAATAGTTATAAATAGAAAAAATCATAACAAATTCATGATGGAAGAGAATAAATAATATAAATTATATATAAAAAAAGGCTAAACCAGTTTCTAATATTTATCTAAAATTTTATTTTGGTCTCTAATGTTTTTTTGTTTTATTTTGATCTTTAATATTTCCTAATAGTTTCGTTTTGGTCCTTAGTAAATTTTACAATTGGTCGCTAATTATTGAACATAGTCATATCTCTATCATTACAACCCTGAAAGTAATAAAATAAGAGCAACAGATTAAATTTGATTAGTTTTTTTCTTTGTCTAGCTGGAGTTATCGACAAATGTGTGTTTAAGTTATTAATCTTGTAATTTGGACTGTTTTAGCATAAACTCATATTTTTAAGTTTTGGCCCATTAGTCTTAGAAAACCCTAGTTTTACTTCATATTAGTCAGGGGCAGCCACCAAGTCACATTAGTTATGTTGATTATGAAAAACTATTGTGAGAGTTTCTCTCCTTGCTGTCTTGTCTTAAGCAAAACTCTTGGAGATTCCAAGTTTGAATACTTGTGATTTCTTAATTAACTTGATAATATTGGTTCTTTATAATCATGGGGTCAATATTCCTATCTTTCTAAACCTCTTTTGGCGATCTGGGGTTTGATTTTCATTTATTGTTGTCGGGTTTCACAGCGAGTTCGTGAGGTTTACATCATGATTTTAGTCCCAATTTGGTCTTATTTATTGACGGTCTCAACTGGGTAAAAAAAGAACCCATTAAATGTAATTCGTAGCTCTAATTTCATCGCATTCGGACTTGAAACGGGAGAGATATGACTATATTCAATAGTTAAGGACCAAAACAAAACTTTTAGGCAACATTAAGGACCAAAACAAAAAATATATATTAGAGACCAAAATAAAATTTAGGATAAACATTAGGGGTCAGAAAAAATATATTAAGTTTAGCAAGTTTTAAATTTAAATAAAATCATTATATTTTGGAATTTTATATTACTCTTGTTGTGATTTTGGGATAAAGACTTGTAGTGATGGCATGAAGGCCTATTGAAAATGAACGAAACATTTTTCCCTAAAGTTTTTATTTTTATTAATTGATCATGCTAAGGTACAAAGTAAAGAAAGAATCTAGAAACTATGAGAAAGGTGAATTGATTTCATTATATGAGAAATGATTTACACAGAGATACTTATATAAGCAATTACAACAGAATGAAGCTAAACTAATTAACTACTCAACTAACAACTTGACAGATGGAATCTAACAGAATGCTGAGCTGGATTTTACTATTTAACTAAATACTCTATCATCCCCCCTCAAGCAGATGCTTCTTGGCTTCATTGTGTTTGTCCTCAATAAGAAGAAGTGACCTAAAGGCAAGAAACAGCTGCTTGGACAAAGGTTTTGTAAAACCATTTGCAACCTGCTCAGTTGAAGGCACATGAAGAACTTAAATTTCACCAGTAATAGCTTTCTCTCTCACAAAATGAATATCAAGCTCCACATGTTTTGTGCGAGCATGAAGAATGGGATTAGCAGTCATGTGTACTGCACTGATGTTGTCACAATAAACAATAGGAGGAGTTGATAAAGAAACATGTAATTCAGAAAGCAAAGATTTAATCCACATAACTTCAGCAACTACAGCAGCAATACTTCTGTATTCTGCTTCAGTACTGCTTCTTGAAACAACATGTTGCTTCTTGGAAGACTAGATATTGTAATCCCCCAACAATAGTTCTGTAGAATTTCGGATCAGAAAAAGGAACTCCCTGAGATTTTGATAACTTCTGAGCAGTGGACATAGGAGTTAAACATGGAGTAGACTCTGCCATTCCAGCTTTTTCAAGCAACTCTGTAATGTACTTAGCTTGAGAAAGTAATATAGAGCCATCTGAATTTGTGATAACTTCAATTCCAAGAAAGTAGTTTAGCTGACCAAGATCTTTAAGAGAAAAAGTAGAATTTATTTGAGCAATGAGAGACTTTACTGCAGTAGCATTTGAACCAGTTATAAGAATATCATCAACATAGACTAGAACAAAAAGAGATTGACTTGAAGATGTCTTAATGAAAAGAGACTCGTCATATTTACTGTACTGAAAACCAAGAGAGATTAGTAGAGAAGAGAGCCTTTCAAACCAAGCTCTTGGAGCTTGTTTGAGACCATATAGTGACCTATTCAGCATGCACACTAAAGACTTGTCACTGCATTCAAAACCTGGAGGCTGCTGCATAAAGACATCTTCACTTATGAACCCATTTAAAAAGGCATTGTTGATATCTATTTGATTTATTGACCAGCCATGAGCTAAAGCAAGAGATAATATGACTCTAACAGTTGCAGGTTTGACTACTGGACTATAAGTTTCCTGAAAATCAATACCTTCACATTGATGAAAGCCTTTAGTAACAAGCCTTGCTTTGTATCTTGCTATTGTCCCATCAGGTTTCTCTTTCACCCTAAATACCCATTTACAACCTATAGCTTGTCTATTATGAGGTAAAGGTTGAAGAGACCATGTGTTGTTTTTATGTAGGGCTTGAATTTCTTCTTGCATTGCTCTATTCCAATTAGGATCACTAAGAGCAGCAGAAACAGATTTAGGCAATGTGTGAGTAAGATATAGAAAAACTTTAGGTTTGAAAATTCCATTTTTGCCTCTAGTAGTCATGGTATGAGATATAGGAACAAAAGATGAAGAAACATGAGATGACTGTACAGCAGATGGCTGCACAGAAGAAATATCAAGTGGAGTCTGTATAGCAGATGGCTGTACAGAAGAAGAGGAATTTGAATGAGCAGATGATGAAGTTATTTGATCTGGTGAAGAATAATAAGAACGAAAATTAGATGAAGAAGAATTCTCAGGATTTAATGAAGAAGAATTAGGAGTTGTTGGAGAAAAAATGTGAATAGGAGAGTTTGTATGATGTGCTATATTAGTAGGAATAGCTCGAGTAGGTAGAGAAGAAGACTGTGATGTAGTAGAATTAGATGTAGTGTTGGGAATTTTGGGCAATAATGGAGGTTTGGCAAGTATGGGAGGCTGAAGACTAGGTGAAGGCATAGCAGGTAAAGGTTTAGTAAAGGGAAAAAGAAACTCATCAAAGATTACATCTCTTGCTATGTAAATTCTTCCACAATAATAATCAAGACACTTATATCCTTTATGATTCTGACTATAGCCAAGAAATATGCAATCAACCGTTCTAAATTGCAATTTATTCTTATTATAAGGCATAGTAAAATGATAACATGCACTACCAAAAGTTCTTAAAGACATATAATTAGGTTTCTTGTTAAACAAACATTCAAATGGAGACTTGAAATTCAATACAGCTGTAGGCAACCTATTGATAAGATGAACTGCTGTTGAAAAAGCATCAGACCAATACACCATTGGTAAACCAGCCTTGGCCAACAAAGTAAGTCCCATTTCAGTTATATGTTGATGCTTACGCTCAGCCAACCCATTCTACTCATGAACATGAGGACAGCTAATACGATGAGCAATGCCATGTTCCTTTAGATAAGTAGACACTGTTCTAAACTCTCCACCCCAGTCAGACTGAACAGCTAGAATTTTCCTCTATAATTGCTGTTGGGAAATCATAGAGGAGTGCAACGGAAAAACAACGTAAAATTAAAATTTTTGCCAACTCTACAATTCCCTTCCAGGATCCACTATCTGTATTTATGCTAGTAAAGAAAGAATGGATACCTAAAAACAATCGGTGGGTTTGAATTCTGCGATCCCGAGAAGTCCACTCCAACGTGTCCTTCCTCTGCTGGTGATCCACACGAACAGTTTTGTTGACACCGAGGTGCTAGCCTCCAATTCTTTTCTCCAAAAGAATTCGGGAACCAAATCTACGAATTTGAATGATCAAGAACAATTCTTGATCTTCCAATAAAAGTGGCGCACACACAAGCCCTAGAGGAATTAGGGTTTTAGTCACACTTTCTCCCTCTAAGAAAGTAGGCGACTTTTCCTCTCTCTTCTCTAAGAAAATCGAAACTTTTAGTCACACTAAAATAATGAATGAGCTAGGCGACTTTCACCTAGTGTGTGTGTTTAAATAGAGTTATCTTTCTAACTCATGAAATTAGGGAATTATAATAAAAGAAAATGGGGATTCCCTAAATCTTGAATTATGATATTACACTAATATTATAATTCAAAACTAATAGGCAATTTAATTTTAAATTTCAAGATCAAATCTTGAAAAATAAATCTTGAATGCCCAATCCCTATTGGTCCAGAGGATTTGAATTCCTAATTAAAATATTACATTAATATCTTAATTTGAAATTCAAAATGGAAGATCAAATCTTGCCCATTGGATCTCCCCATGCGCCATCCCCTTTATAATTTTGTAGGAATTTAATAATTAAAATAACAACCCTAACTCTTAGGAAGTTATAACCAATTATCAATTTCCCTAACAAATTGAATTAAAATATTACCCTAATATCTTTAATTCAAATTTGAATCTTGAATTTAAATTCCCTAATGATATTGAATTAAAATATTACCCTAATATCTTTAATTCAAACTTGAATCTTGAATTCAAATTCCCTAATAATATTGAATTAAAATATTACCCTAATAACTTTAATTCAAACTTGAATCTTGAAATCAAAATCAAATCTCGTATTCAAATTCAAATCTTGATTCTAATTAACAAAACATTTTCATTAATTAAAAAAAGCAATATGAGGCGCCACCTCCTTCCTTGTTATCACAATATTAGTGAATTTAATAAATCAATAATCCCCTAACTTTTAGGAGGCTTATCCAATTTATTATACCCTAATATTTTAAACAAGAATTCAATTGTAAATAGATTAATCAAATTAACTATTTAACAATTAATATATTTAAACTTGTCTAACAAATTTAAATATCATAAACGTAGATATTATTTAAGACAAGACTTCATGTCCTAAGACATTTAACTTTGTCTTAAATCGTGTCACTAAAGTGACTCACGAATTAACCCTAATTCGTGTCCCATTGCGGTGTCTTGATCCTGCTCGTGTGTGACCCAGCAGGCCTCACGTGAAGTTGGCAGCAAGCCATCCCTATGAGTCACAAGTCGAGAGCGGACTCTAGCAAGCCATCACGACTACCCAAAACACGTGAGTTATCGTTTCAACTAAAACTGATTTAACCTTAATACCACCTTGTCATAATCCCGATTGTCACACGATATTTTGGTCATGGATAAGGCATGGGAACATCATCCTTATTCCAAACCACAACTTTCTCGATTCCTTGAGTTAGTCCCATTTCCCTGTGTGGCCACACATGTTGGAGATTGTGCCCTAGGGCCAATCATTTTATGTGAAATGTTCTGAACATTTGATTAATTTATGGAGATAAATTAATGTGTTATCATGTTATTAGCATGTTTACTATGATAGCGTCCGTGGTTAATTATGAGATAATTAATCTAAATTTGTCCCTGGTCGATTGTTTTCGTGGGAACGAAAATGAACTAAGACCAGCATGACCTCGGTGCATAGAGATGCATACACTGGATGCTGGGACGAGAGTCATGGTGCAATTACGTAAGGGGTTACGAGTTGCTGGACTGACCCGGAGAGTCCTGCATGGGTTTAGTCATCAGCTTGCCTCTCCTGTACACCTGTAGCGATGCCTTAGACCTGAGGTCATCATTATTCCGGCGTTGCAGTTGTCAAACTTTGGCTTAGTCTAACGTTGCCTGTGACAGGGTAGCCATAAGGGCTAAGTACAGGTTTGATTGATTGCCGTGCTGAGGAATGTGGATTGGCCAAGATGGGATTTTGTCCCTCATTAGATGAGAGATATCTAACTGGCGCCCTCGATGAGTCTGTCCAGGAAAAAGGAGTGGCCACTCAGGAAATGGGACTTACTCAGGAAATCGAGAAAGTTGTGGTTTGGATTATGGATGACTTTCCTATGCCTAATCCATGACCAAGATATCGTAGGACAATAGGGTCTCTGACAAGGAGGTACTGAGGTTAAGTCGTTTTGGTTAAAATGAGAACTCACGTGTTTTGGGTAGTTGTGATGGCTTGCTAGAGTCTGCTCACGACTTGTAGGTCATGGGGATGACCTGCTGCCAACTTCACGTGGGGCCTGCTGGGTCACACACGAGCAGGAACAGAACACCGTTTTAAAGGGGACACGAATTAGGGTTAATTCGTGGGTCACTCCGGTGGCACGATTTAAGACACAGAGGAAATGTCTGGGACATTAGGTCTTGTCTTAATTAATCTACAGTTGTGAAATATTTAAATTTGTGGGACAAGTTTAAATATAATTGTTAAATGATTAATGGGGATTAATTATTTACAATAAAAATATTAGGGAAAAATAATTCAGATAATATTCCTAAAAGTTAGGAAATTATTGAATTATAAAATTCCCCAATAATAATATGAGGGTGGCGCCTTTTTTGGATTATTTGGATAAATAAAATTGTTTTATTAATTCAAATAATAAGTTTGAATTCAAAATATTTGATGGAGATATCAAAAGATTTGATTCAAACAGATTTGGTGAGATCTCCTCTCAGTATCTTTAGTGAATCATGAATTAAGGAAGTTTTTTATTTATAAAATTCCAAGGAAAAATGAGGGAGTTAGGCGCATGGCTTGGTGGGTCCCAAGGGGAGATATGATCTCTCATTTGATTCTCCAAGATTGCAGTTTGAATTTAAATTAAAATATTAAGGTAATATTTTAATTGTAAATTCAAGTCCTAAAATAATTATATTATCAGAATATCTTGATTTTAGGAATAATTAAATCACCAAATATTTTGTCTATAAAAGGGGGCAAGTCGACTTGCCCCATAATACAAGCATTCTAACCCTAGCTTTGATTTTTCTTCCTCCTTGTTGAGAGAGAGAAAATTGCACCTTTGCACCCAAAATAGAGAGAGTCGATTTTTGCTAAGAGTTAGTAAAAATCAACTTGGCTCCATAACTAGGGTTTGAGAGAAGAAAAGGCAAGAAGGAGTTCTTGTGAGGGGTTTCTTCTATGTGCCACTTTTGCTGAATTGGATTCAAGAAGGAGTTCCTTGATTCAAGTGCTGTAGATTGGTCCCTGGTTCTTTTGGAGAAAAGAACTGAAGGCTAGCACCTTGGTGTTCGAGAAACTGTTCGTGTGGATCACTGGCAGAGGGAGAACGCTGAGAGTGGGCTCCTAGCACACGCCTTGTACAACCATTCGATTGAAACTCGTGAGGTATACCGCTATCTAAAAGTTTTAAATTCTGCTAGCGGATCCGTTCGGGAATTCTAGGACCTAGGCGCTTTAATTTCATTATTTTTTTTTGCTTCCGCTACGATAGGCGCCTAAGATTCCCAACAGTGGTATCAGAGCCACGCTAGTTCTAGGATTTAAAACTGTTTATGTGTACATGTGATGTATGATATGTGTGTTTACCGCTTTCAATCACTGTTTTGGTTTTACAAAAATCCACCGAACGTTTTTCTTAAAAATTCAATCTACAGAAAAGGTGCAAATTATATGTATATGATACATATAGAATCGATTGGATCGATTGGAAAAATTTTCTTGAAGTTTTAGGCCAAAATTGAAAAGTCCTGTATAATTATAATTAAAAGTGTTTTAATTATAATATTATATAGGTTGCTGAAAATTTATTAAAATTATGAATTTTAAAACTTTTGGGGGTCAATAATTATGAATTCTTGAATGGAGATTCATAGTATTTATAATTATTGATAAAAGGCCTAATCTCAAGAAAAGGCATGTTAAAATTGCACAGACCCTAAATTGAACACAATCTTAAAAGGAGTTTTAATATATGTGTGTTGGGAAATCCTGGGGCAAAACACGCAGCGGAAGCAAAAGTATAAAAACAAAAATTTTAATTGCGCTGCCCAAAGATTTCCAACCCTGAGATCCGCTAGTTGAATTTAAAACCAGATACGAAAAGTGTTATACCTCAAGCTTTCAATCAGATGGTTAAACTAGGCGAGTCTGAGAAGTCCGTTTGCAACGTCCTTCCTCCACCGGTGATCCACACGAACAGTTTCCCGAACACAAGGTGCTAGCCTTCTGTTTCTTTCTCCAAAGAAACAAGGGATCGAATCTACAGTTGTTGAACTCAAGAACTCCTTCTTTGAATTCAAGCTAGGTGGCACAACAATGGAGAAGACAGCAACAAAACTCCTTTTGTTCTTCTTTCTCTCAAAAACCCTAATGCCCAATCGACTTTCTCTCTCTAACTCTTTAGGAGAAAAGTCGAACTTCTCTCTACAAGGAGGTAGGCGAGTTTCTCTCTCTCTCAACAAGGAGGAAGATGAATTGCTAAATGAATTAGGGTTTCCCACTTGTGTGTATGAGCTAGACGACTTTTAGGCTATATAATTACCAAAATTATGGTAATTTTATAAATATAAAATCATGATATTACAATAATATCATATTTTAAGACTTGAATATCTAATTAAAATATTACCATAATATTTTAATTCAAATTCAAATTGTTATCTTAGAGAATCAAATGGAAGATCAAATCTTCCAATGGGACCCACCTAAGATAGGCACCTAACTCCCTTCCTTTTTATGGAATTTTATAAATAAAAAATAACTCCTATCTTAGGTGCCACCCTCTATATTAATATTGGGGAATTTTATAAATCAATAATCTCCTAAAAAGGAAGTCATTTAAGACATAAATCAATAATCACCTAAGATAGTCATAACTCTTAGGAAGTCATAAATCAAATTGATTTATTTTAATTGTAAATAATTAATCCCTATTAATCATTTAACAATTATTTAAACTGTAGAAAATTTAAGACAAGACATAATGTCCCAGACATTTCCTCTGTGTCTTAAACTAGGCCACCGGAGTGACCCACGAATTACCCTAATTCGTGTCCCTTATAAAAGGTGTTCTAATCCTGCTCGTGTGTGACCCAGCAGGCCCCACGTGAAGTTGGCAGCAGGTCATCCCCATGACCTACAAGTCGTGAGCAGACTCTAGCAAGCCATCACGACTACCCAAAACACGTGAGTTATCGTTTGTTACCAAACCGATTTAACCTTAGTACCTCCATGACACCGACACTATTGTTCTACGATATCTTTGTTAGGAATTGTGCCCTAGGGCCAATCCTCTTTTATATATGTTATGAACATATGGATTAATTTATAGAGATAAATTAATGGTATTCACATTATTAGCATGTTTACTGTGATTACGTCCATGATTAATTATAAGATAATTAATCTAAATCTGTCCCTGATCGATTGTTTACGTGGAGCGAAAATTAACTAAGATCAGCATGACCTCAGTGCATAGGGATGCACGCACTAGATGCTGGAATGAGAGTCATGGTGCAATTACGTAAGGGGTTACGAGTTGCTGGACTGACCCGGAGAGTCCTGCATGGGTTTAGTCATCAGCTTGCCTCTCTTGTACGCCTGTCACGACGCCTTAGACCTGAGGTCATCATTATTCCGGCGTTGCAGTTGTCAGACTTTGGCTTAGTCTAACGTTGCCCGTAGCAGGGTAGCCATAAGGGCTAAGTACGGGTTTGGTTGATTGCCGTGCTGAGGAATGTGGACTGACCAAAATTGGGATTTTGTTCCCCATTAAATTGGGAGATATCTTACTGGCGCCCTCGATGAGTCTGTCCAGGAAAAGGGTTGGCCACTCAATATATGGGACTTACTCAAGGAATCGAGAAAGTAAAGGTTTGGATCATGGATGACTTTCCCGTGCCTGATCCATGACCAAGATATCGCAGAACAATAGGGTCGGTGCCTAGGAGGTACGAAGGTTAAAATCGGTTCTGGTAACGATCGATCAACTCACGTGTTTTGGGTAGTCGCGATGGCTTGCTAGAGTCCGCTCACGACTTGTAGGACATAGGGATGACCTACTGCCAACTTCACGTGGGGCCTGCTGGGTCACACACGAGCAGGATTAGAACACACCTTTTAAGGGACACGAATTAGGGTAATTCGTGGGTCACTCCGTGGCCTAATTTAAGACACAGAGGAAATGTCTGGGACATTATGTCTTGTCTTAAATTTTCTATTGTTTAAATAATTGTTAAATGATTAATAGAGATTAATTATTTACAATTTAAATATTAGGAATAATAAATTAAATAATTCCTAAAAGTTAGGAGATTATTGATTTATAAAATTCCCTAATATTTTGCTTGAGGGTGGCGCCTCATATTTTGGTGATTTAATTAATAAAAATGTTTTATTAATTGAAGTCATGGATTTGAATTTGAATTTGAGCTTCTATATTTGAATTAAGATATTGGGGTAATATTTTAATTCAATAAAGAATTTAAATTCAGAATTCAAATTTTGAATTAAAGAAATTATTCTAATATTTTAATTCAAAAACATTAGGATAAAATAAGTTGGTTATGACTTCCTAATTTTAGGAGTTATTTTTTATTTATAAAATTCCCAAATAATAGAGCATAGTAGGCGCCTATCTCATGTGGGTCCCATTGGAAGATTTGATGTTCAAATTTGATTCTATGAGATAGGGATTTGAATTTGAATTAAAATATTATGGTAATATTTTAATTAGATATTCAAGTCTTAAAGATATGATATTATCAGAATATCATGATTTTATATTTATAAAATTACTACAATTTTAGTAAATATAAAGCCTAAAAGTCGCCTAGCTCAATGTCATGTCATGCACATTGTGAAAAATCCTAGCTCTTGAGAGAAGTCGAAATTCATCCTAGTAGAGAGAGAATTTTCGCCACCCACCTTCCTAGAGAGAGAAGTCGATTTTCCTCTAAGTGTTAGAGAGAGAAATCGAAAGTTGTGGGTTCTAGGGTTCTTGAGTGAAGAAGAACAAAAGGAGTTTTGTTGCTGTCTTCCACTCAATATTGCGCCACCTAGCCTGGAGTTCAGAGAAGGAGTTCCTGAATTCACAAACTGTAGATTCAATCCCGAGTCTCTTTGGATAAAGAGGCGTGGAGGCTAGCACCTCGTGTTCGGGAAACTGTTCGTGTGGATCACCGGTGGAGGAAGGACGTGCAAACGTAACGGACTTCTAGACTCACAAGTATCACCAATCTGATTGAAAGCTTGAGGTATAACACTTTTCATATCTGGTTTTAAATTCAGCTAGCGGATCTTAGGGTTGGATTTTCCTGGGGAGCGCAAGTTTTTTTTATTTACTGTTTGCTTCCGATGCGTGTTTTCCCCGGGGATTCCCAACAGTGGTATCAGAACCACGCTAGTCCTTGATTTAAAATCATTTTGTGTACATGTGATGTATGCTTGGCGTGTTTTTACCTGTTTCAATCACGTTTTTGGTTTTACAAAAATCCACCGAATATTTTCTTAAAATTGAATCTACAAGAAAAGGTGCAAACTTATGTATGTGATACATAAAGAAATCAATATGATTGATTTGGAAATTTTTCTAGCAAGTTTAGGCCAAAGTCGAAATTCCCATATAATTATGGTTAAAAGTGTTTTAATCATAATATTATGTGGGTGACTGAAAATTTAAATAAAATTATGAATTTTAAATTTTTTGGGTCAATAATTAAAATTTTGGAATATGATTCCTGAATTTTATAATTATTGATAATTGACCTAATTTCAAGAAAAGGCATGTTAAAATTGCACACCCTAATTAACACCTACAAAAATCGTTTTTGATGTGTGTTGGATATATATTGTGTTTGACATAATTGTATGAAGTGTTCATATATGTAATTGTGTGGTGTTGGATATGGCTCTAGGTTTTTGGTGTATACGGCCTGCGTGTCGTCTCCCTCTATCCGATGTAATTTTACTTTTCAGTTTATACCTCAATGTAACTGGGGTTTACTCTCTTGTAATTTTACGCCTTCTTTTTAGAAGAATTCTCTCATTGGCTTGGGAGAATTATTAGGATAGGTGGGCCATATCTAAACACAATGTATGTTAGTTTCACATTTAGTTTGTATGTGATACAAAGGGCTAGATGTATGTTTAGGACACGATTTTAACATGCTATTTACCCCGCTTTGGCGCAATATATTCGTATGCGATACGAGCATGGGATTTTTTATATGATGCAAGATCCGTGCACATGTTTATGTGTATGTGATACACTTGGGGAATAAACATGTGGCATGACTCGTTTAATTTTAAAAGGAGTTTTAAAATTAAACTTTAAAACGGAACTTTTTCAAAAATCAAACCCTTTTAGAAAATCTTAAGTTTTAATGCCATCAATAAAACACCCTGTGGAAATCTTGTTCATCGTGGAGCGGTGATCGCCCTCAGCGGCACGTATCTGCCTTGACCTCGAGGACACACGTGTGAATGGGGGTTTTCAGTTCGACGCCCATTGAAATCTTGGGTCATTAAATGCGGTGATCGCCCTCAGCGGCACGTGTTTAAGTGACGCCGTTGATGATATGGGGCTGGGCTTCGGCCTCGTCGTTTGGGCCTTGCCATTCACGAGTTTTATTGTGTGACTTAATGGGGCTATCAAAAAGGTTTTGGGCCTCAAGGCATTAGATGGGATAAACATGCCGTATCATATGATGATACAGTCCCATAAAGATCTAAGAGTCACATAGAGATGTGATTGGTAAGGAGTTACCTACCTAAATAGCCAAAGGATGCTTGATCGCCCTCAGCGACGTAGACTTTGGTGAAATATGGGTCTTAGCCACTAATAATAAATTTTACTGGGTTTTATAAAATGGTGGATATATTTTATTTTCCTGCTAATTAAAACTTTGCATATCTGAATTGTAGAATCAAATGGCAACAAACGTTCCATCTATCACTGCGATCTGTCCTTGAGAAGGACAAACTGACTGGGACTAACTTTCTCGACTGGTACCGGAATGTGAGAATTGTTCTCACCCAAGAGAGAAAGCTCTATGTCCTAGACAACCCCATCCCTGAACAGCCTGCTGCCAATGGTCCAAGAGCTCAGAAGGATGCTTACGAGAAGCATCAGAATGACTCTATGGACGTTGCCTATCTCATGCTCGTTACCATGGTTCTCGAGATTCAGAAGAACTTGGAGAACAAAGGGGCATATGAGATGATAACACATCTCAAGGAAATGTTCCAGGTACAGGCAAGGCAAGAGAGGTTTGAGACTTCAAAAGCTTTTTACTCTTGCAAGATGCCAGAAGGTGGATCTGTGAGTGCCCACGTCTTGAAGATGCAGGGGCACATAGATCACCTTGCTAGGCTGGGATTTCCCGTTTTGCTAGAGCTAGCGACGGATTTGATCCTGCATTCGCTGCCTAGAAGTTATGACCAGTTCGTCTTAAACTTCAACATGAATGGCATGGAGAAATCAGTATCTGAACTGCATGGGATGCTAAAGACTGCTGAGGCATCTATTAAGAAGGCGCCTAGCACAGTCTTGTTAGTTCAGAACAAGGGAAAGGGGAAGGGCAAAGGAAAGAGGAAAGGAGATGCTGAGGTTGGTGGGACCAAGCCTGCAGCAAAGCCTAACCCACCTCTTGCCAAGAAGGCAAAGACCTCAAAGGATCCAGTTTGTTTCTTCTGCCAGAAGCCGGGTCACTGGAGAAGAAATTATAAGCTGTACATGGAAGATCTGAAGAAGAAGAAGAATGAGGCTTCTACTTCACTTGTCTACTCCTACCACTTGGGTATTGGATACTGCTTGTGGTTCTCACATATGTACTAATGTGCAGGGGTTGAGAAGAAGTAGAAAGTTGAGCAGAGGCGAGGTGCACCTACGTGTGGGCAATGGAGCAAGGGTTGCTGCTGTTGCTGTAGGGACATACGAGCTTGTTTTGCCCATTGGGCTTATTTTCTCTTTGAATAATTGTTATTACGTTCCATGTTTAAGTTCAAACATTATATCACTTTCTTATTTGGATAAGGAAGGTTTTATTTGTGTGAATGGAAATGGAAAGTGTTCAATTTATAAAGATAATGTGTTATATGCTTATGGAGATCTGCATGATAACCACTATATCTTAGAATTGGAACAAAGACATAATAATATCTATAACGTTGATACCAAAAGGACTAAGGTTGGCGAACCTAATCCTACGTACCTTTGGCACTGTCATCTAGGCCATATAAACGAGACACGCCTCGAGAAGCTCCATAGAGATGGACTTCTAAGATCATTTGATTTTGAATCATATGATGCATGCGAATCCTGTTTGCTTGGCAAGATGACAAAAGCACCTTTCACTAGTCAGAGTGAGAGGGCATCTAACTTATTGGGAATCATACATAGTGATGTATGTGGACCCATGAGTGTCCTAGCCAGAGGTGGTTACTCCTACTTCATTACGTTCACTAACAACTTCAGTAGATATGGGTACATCTACTTAATGAAGCACAAGTCAGAGTCTTTTGAAATGTTCAAAAGATTTCAAAATGAAGTTGAGAACCAGCTTGACAAGAAAATAAAGATCCTTCGATCTGATCGAGGAGGCGAATATTTGAGTCAAGAATTCACTGATCATCTTAGTAGTTGTGGAATAGTTTCACAACTGACTCCTCCTGGAACACCACAGTGGAATGGTGTGTCTGACAGGAGGAATCGAACTTTATTGGATATGGTTCTATCTATGATGAGTCAGACCGATCTTCCGCCATCCTTCTGGGGGTATGCTTTAGAAGCTGTCGCGTTCACACTTAACCGTGTTCCGTCCAAGGCCGTTGAGAAGACACCATATGAGATATGGAAAGGGAAGAGTCCCGATTTGTCTTACCTCAAGGTTTGGGGATGTGGGGTTTACGTTTAGCAACAGCCTAACGATAAACTATCTCCCAAATCCCTCAAGTGTCTGTTTGTGGGATACCCTAAAGAGACGAAAGGGTATTACGTCTACTGCCCAACTGACAACAAAGTGTTTGTGGTCAGAGGTGGATTTTTCTTAGAGAAGGATCTGGTTTCTAAAAGAAACAGTGGGAGTAAGATAGAGCTTGAAGAAGTTCAAGCTCCACAAGACACACCAGAGGCGCAGAAGGAAACTGGAGAAGTTCCACAAGAGGTTGTGGAAGCTCCTCCACAAACACAAGGACCACGAAGGTCTGATAGAACACGTTTCCAGCCAGAGAGATATTACGGATTTCTCGTGACTGAAAACAAGGATGTGTTGCTCACCGAGCGTGGTGAACCCACCACCTATCAAGAGGCCATCGTAGATCCCAACTCAGAAAAATGGGTTGAAGCCATGAAGGCTGAGATGCAATCCATGTACGACAACCAAGTTTGGAACTTGGTCACTCCACCCGAAGGGGTAAAACCCGTAGGGTGCAAGTGGGTTTTCAAAGAGAAAACAGACATGGATGGCAACGTCACCGTCTTCAAGGCGAGGTTAGTTGCAAAGGGATTTACGCAACGTCATGGTATAGACTATGACGAAACGTTTTCGCCTGTTGCAATGGCCAAATCCATTAGGATCCTCCTTGCCATAGCTGCATATTACGACTATGAGATATGGCAGATGGATGTCAAAACAGCATTCCTTAACGGAAGGCTGCCCGAGGATGTGTATATGATACAACCCGAGGGGTTTGAATGTCCTGAGGCACCGGACAAGGTGTGCAAGCTTTAGAGATCCATTTATGGATTGAAGCAAGCATCCAGGAGTTGGAATCACCGTTTTGATGAGGTAGTCAAAGAGTTTGGCTTCCTACAAAACCCTGACGAACCTTGTGTTTACAAGAAGGTTAGTGGGAGCACGATTGTGTTCTTGGTACTGTATGTCGATGACATACTACTCATTGGAAACGATGTTTCAACCTTAGAGATTGTAAAATCCTGGTTGGGAAAATCCTTTTCAATGAAGGACCTAGGAGAAGCCGCCTATATTCTTGGAATCAAGATCTATAGGGATAGATCTCGTAGGCTTCTTGGGTTGAGTCAAAGCACGTACTTGGATAAGGTACTGAAGAGGTTCAGTATGCAAGATTCCAAGAAGGGATTCATTTCGATGAATCATGGGCTGACCCTAAGCAAGAAACACTGTACGAGGACACTCGTTGAGCGAGGTCGCATGAGTGGGATCCCCTATGCCTCGGCCATAGGATCCATCATGTATGCCATGCTATGTACTCGACCCGATGTGTCGTTTGCCCTGAGTATGACGAGCCGATTCCAACAAGGCCCTGGTGAGGATCATTGGATCGCTGTCAAGAATATCCTTAAGTACTTAAGAAGGACTAAGGATGAGTTCTTGGTTTACGGTGGAACTGATGAAGAGCTATGTGTAAGGGGTTACACAGACGCTAGTTTCCAATCCGACCAAGACGATTTCAAATCGCAGTCAGGATATGTGTTTCTCTTGAACGGTGGCAGTGTGAGTTGGAAGAGTTCCATGCAAAGCACGATTGCCGATTCTACAACGGAGTCCGAGTATATTGTAGCATTGGATGCGGCAAAGGAGGCTGTGTGGATTAGAAAGTTCATCTCCGAGCTTGGTGTGGTTCCGACCATATCTGATCCCATTACCCTGTATTGCGACAATAGTGGAGCTATTGCGCAAGCCAAGGAGCCACGGTCCCACCAGAGGACCAAACATATACTCAGACGTTTTCACCTCGTCAGGGAGATGATTGACAGAGGTGATGTGAAGATTTGCAAAGTAGCAGGCGAGGATAATGTTGCTGATCCTCTGACAAAGCCGCTTGCAAGGGTCATACATGAGAGACATGTATCGTCGATGGGGATTAGACGCATTGATCAGTGTACCTAGGAGTAGGAACAGCTAGATTGATGATTGTACCCTAGTGCAAGTGGGAGTCTGTTAGGAATTGTGCCCTAGGGCCAATCCTCTTTTATATATGTTATGAACATATGGATTAATTTATAGAGATAAATTAATGGTTTTCACATTATTAGCATGTTTACTGTGATTACGTCCATGATTAATTATAAGATAATTAATCTAAATCTGTCCCTGATCGATTGTTTTCGTGGGAGCGAAAATGAACTAAGATCAGCATGACCTCGGTGCATAGGGATGCACGCACTAGATGCTGGAACGAGAGTCATGGTGCAATTACGTAAGGGGTTACGAGTTGCTGGACTGACCCGGAGAGTCCTGCATGGGTTTAGTCATCAGCTTGCCTCTCTTGTACGCCTGTCACGACGCCTTAGACCTGAGGTCATCATTATTCCGGCGTTGCAGTTGTCAGACTTTGGCTTAGTCTAACGTTGCCCGTAGCAGGGTAGCCATAAGGGCTAAGTACGGGTTTGGTTGATTGCCGTGCTGAGGAATGTGGACTGACCAAAATTGGGATTTTGTTCCCCATTAAATTGGGAGATATCTTACTGGCGCCCTCGATGAGTCTGTCCAGGAAATGCATGGCCATGCTAGATATTGGGACTTACTCAAGGAGATCGAGAAAGTAAAGGTTTGGATCATGGATGACTTTCCTGTGCCTGATCCATAACCAAGATATCGCAGAACAATAGGGTCGGTGCCAAGGAGGTACGAAGGTTAAAATCGGTTTTGGTAACAAACGATCACTCACGTGTTTTGGGTAGTCGCGATGGCTTGCTAGAGTCCGCTCACGACTTGTAGGACATGGGGATGACCTACTGCCAACTTCACGTGGGGCCTGCTGGGTCACACACGAGCAGGATTAGAACACACTTTATAAGGGACACGAATTAGGGTAATTCGTGGGTCACTCCGTGGCCTAATTTAAGACACAGAGGAAATGTCTGGGACATTATGTCTTGTCTTAAATTTTCTACAGTTTAAATAATTGTTAAATGATTAATAGAGATTAATTATTTACAATTTAAATATTAGGAATAATAAATTAAATAATTCCTAAAAGTTAGGAGATTATTGATTTATAAAATTCCCTAATATTATGCTAGAGGGTGGCGCCTCATTTTTTGGTGATTTAATTAATAAAAATGTTTTATTAATTTAAGTCATGAATTTGAATTTGAATTTGAGATTCAAGATTTGAATTAAGATATTGGGGTAATATTTTAATTCAATAAAGAATTTAAATTCATAATTCAAATTTTGAATTAAAGATATTATTGTAATATTTTAATTCAAAAACATTAGGATAAAATAAGTTGGTTATGACTTCCTAATTTTAGGAGTTATTTATGATAGAGCATAGTAGGCGCCTATCTCATGTGGGTCCCATTGGAAGATTTGATGTTCAAATTTGATTCTATGAGATAGGGATTTGAATTTGAATTAAAATATTATGGTAATATTTTAATTAGATATTCAAGTCTTAAAGATATGATATCATCAGAATATCATGATTTTATATTTATAAAATTACTACAATTTTAGTAAATATAAAGCCTAAAAGTCGCCTAGCTCAATGTCATGTGATGCACAATGTGAAAAACCCTAGCTCTTGAGAGAAGTCGAAATTCATCCTAGTAGAGAGAGAATTTTCGCCATCCACCTTCCTAGAGAGAGAAGTCGATTTTCCTCTAAGTGTTAGAGAGAGAAATCGAAAGTTGTGGGTTCTAGGGTTCTTGAGTGAAGAAGAACAAAAGGAGTTTTGTTGCTGTCTTCCACTCAATATTGCGCCACCTAGCCTGGAGTTCAGAGAAGGAGTTCCTGAATTCACAAACTGTAGATTCAATCCCGAGTCTCTTTGGAGAAAGAGGCGTGGAGGCTAGCACCTCGTGTTCGGGAAACTGTTCGTGTGGATCACCGGTGGAGGAAGGACGTGCAAACGTAACGGACTTCTAGACTCACAAGTATCACCAATCCGATTGAAAGCTTGAGGTATAACACTTTTCATATCTGGTTTTAAATTCAGCTAGCGGATCTCAGGGTTGGATTTTCCTGGGGAGCGCAAGTTTTTTTTATTTACTGTTTGCTTCTGCTGTGTGTTTTCCCCGGGGATTCCCAACAATCTTGGTCATGGATCAGGCACAGGAAAGTCATCCATGATCCAAACCTGTTCTTTCTCGATCTCCTTGAGTAAGTCCCAATATATTGAGTGGCCACTCTTTCCTTGGACAGACTCATCGAGGGCGCCAATAAGATATCTCCCAATCTAATGGGGAATAAAATCCCTTTTTGGTCAATCCACATTCCTCAACACGACAATCAACCAAACCCGGACTTAGCCCTTATGGCTACCCTGCTACGGGCAACGTTAGACTAAGCCAAAGTCTGACAACTGCAACGCTGGAATAATGATGACCTCAGGTCTAAGGCGTCGTGACAGGCGTACAGGAGAGGCAAGCTGATGACTAAACCCATGCAGGACTCTCCGAGTAAGTCCAGCAACTCGTAACCCCTTACGTAATTGCACCATGACTCTCGTTCCAGCATCTAGTGCGTGCATCTCTATGCACCGAGGTCATGCTGATCTTAGTTCATCTTCGCTCCCACGAAAACAATCGATCAGGGACAGTTTTAGATTAATTATCTTATAATTAATCACGGACGTCATCACAGTAAACATGCTAATAATGTGAAAACCATTAATTTATCTCTATAAATTAATCCATATGTTCATAACATACATAAAAGAGGATTGGCCCTAGGGCACAATTCCCAACAGACTCCCACTTGCACTAGGGTACAATCATCAATCTAGCTGTTCCTACTGTTGGAGATTGTGCCCTAGGGCCAATCATTTTATAAATATGTTTTGAACATATTAATTAATTTATGGTGATATATTAATGGTTATCATATTATTAGCATGTTTACTATGATAACAGTTCGTGATTAATTATGAGATAATTAATCTAAATCTGTCCCTGGTCGCTCATTCAAGTGGGAACTTGAAATGAACTAAGACTAGCATGACCTCGGTGCATAGAGATGCATGCACTAGATGCTGGTACGAGAGTCATGTTGCAATTACGTAAAGGGTTACGAGTTGCTGGACTGACCCGGAGAGTCCTGCATGGGTTTAGTCATCAGCTTGCCTCTCCTGTACGCCTGTCACGACGCCTTAGACCTGAGGTCATCATTATTCCGGCGTTGCAGTTGTCAGACTTTGGCTTAGTCTAACGTTGCCCGTAGCAGGGTAGCCATAAGGGCTAAGTGCGGGTTTGGTTGATTGCCGTGCTGAGGAATGTGGACTGACCAAAATTGGGATTTTGTTCCCCATTAGATGGGAGATATCTTACTGGCGCCCTCGATGAGTCTGTCCAAGGAAAGAGTGGCCACTCAGTATATTGGGACTTACTCAAGGAGATCGAGAAAGTAAAGGTTTGGATCATGGATGACTTTCCTGTGCCTGATCCATAACCAAGATATTGCAGAACAACAGGGTCGGTGTCAAGGTGGTACTAAGGTTAAATCGGTTTTGGTGAAAACGATTATTCACGTGTTTTGGGTAGTCGTGATGGCTTGCTAGAGTCCGCTCACGACTTGTAGGACATGGGGATGACCTACTGCCAACTTCACGTGGGGCCTGCTGGGTCACACACGAGCAGGATTAGAACACACTTTATAAGGGACACGAATTAGGGTAATTCGTGGGTCACTCCGGTGGCCTAATTTAAGACACAGAGGAAATGTCTGGGACATTATGTCTTGTCTTAAATAATCTACAGTTGTGGAGTATTTAAATTTGTGAGACAAATTGAAATATAATAATTGTTAAATGATTAATAGGGATTAATTATTTACAATTAAAATATTAGGGAAAAATAATTCAGATAAGATTCCTAAAAGTTAGGAAATTATTGAATTATAAAATTCCCAAAATATGTATAAGAGGGTGGCGCCTCTTTTAGCATTTTAGGGTTAATAAAATTGTTTTATTAATCTAAATAATAATTTGAATTCAAAAGATTTGATAGAGATATCAAAAGATTTGAATTCAAAAGATGTGGTGAGATCTCAAAACAGGATCTTTGGAGAATCATGACTTCCTAAGAGTTAGGAAGGTTTTTGATTTATAAAATTCCAAGGATAAATAGCATGAGCATGGTAATATTATGATTTGAATTCTCTAAGATTACGATTTGAATTTAAATTTAATATTATGGTAATATTATAATTTGAAATTCAAGTCATGAAGCCATATATTATTATAATTTGGAATTATAATAATGCTCAAAATATAATTATAATAAACATACCTAGGGCTAGGCGCCTAGGTCTAACTGTGTGTGAGATCATTTGTGATTTTGGCTTCCTCCTTGTAGAGAGAGAGCAAAAATCGCCACCTCCATAGCTAGAGAGAGAAAATTCGATTTTCCAAAAGAGTTAGTGAAAATTCGAATTGTTCTATCTTTAGGGTTCTTGAGAGAAGAAGAACAAAAGGAGTTTTGTTGTTGTCTTCTGCTCAGTTGCGCCACCTAGCCTGAATTCAGAGAAGGAGTTCTTGAGTTCAACAACTGTAGATTCAATCCCAGTTTCTTTGGAGAAAGAAACAAGGAGGCTAGCACCTCGTGTTCGGGAAACTGTTCGTGTGGATTACCGGTGGAGGAAGGACGTGCAAACGGACTTCTAGACTCGCCTAGTACAACCATCCGATTGAAAGCTTGAGGTATAACACTTTTCATATCTGGTTTTAAATTCAACTAGCGGATCTTAGGGTGGGTTTTCCTGGGGAGCGCAAGTTTTTTTTGTTATACGTTTTGCTTCCGCTGCGTGTTTTCCCCGGGCTTTTTTTTTTGGTACACTGATCAATGCGTCTAATTCCCATCGACGATACATGTCTCTCATGTATGACCCTTGCAAGCGGCTTTGTCAGAGAATCAACAACGTTATCCTTGCCTGCTACTTGGCATATCTTCACATCACCTCTGTCAATCATCTCCCTGACGAGGTGAAAACGTCTGAGTATATGATTGGTCCTTTGGTGGGACCGTGGCTCCTTGGCTTGGGCAATAGCTCCACTATTATCGCAATACAGGGTAATGAGATCAGAGATGGTCGGAACCACACCAAGCTCAACAAGTGTCTTGGGACACTGTTTCTTGCTTAGGGTCAGCCCATGATTCATCGGAATGAATCCCTTCTTGGAATATTGCATACTGAACCTCTTCAGTACCTTATCCAAGTACGTGCTCTGACTCAATCCAAGAAGCCTACGAGATCTATCTCTATAGATCTTGATTCCTAGAATATAGGCGGCTTCTCCTAAGTCCTTCATTTTAAAGGATTTTCCCAACCAGGATTTTACAATCTCCAAGGTTGGAACATCATTTCCAATGAGTAATATGTCATCGACATATAGTACCAAGAACACAATCGTGCTCCCACTAACCTTCTTGTAAACACAAGGTTCGTCAGGGTTTTGTAGGAAGCCAAACTCTTTGACGACCTCATCAAAACGTTGATTCCAACTCCTGGATGCTTGCTTCAATCCATAAATGGATCTCTGAAGCTTGCACACCATGTCTGGTGCCTCAGGACATTCAAACCCCTCGGGTTGTATCATATACACATCCTCGGGCAGCCTTCTGTTAAGGAACGCTGTTTTGACATCCATCTGCCATATCTCATAGTCGTAATATGCAGCTATGGCAAGGAGGATCCTAATGGACTTGGCCATTGCAACAGGCGAAAACGTTTCGTCATAGTCTATACCATGATGTTGCGTAAATCCCTTCGCAACTAACCTCGCCTTGAAGATGCTGACGTTGCCATCCATGTCTGTTTTCTCTTTGAAAACCCACTTGCACCCTACAGGTTTTACCCCTTCAAGTGGAGTGACCAAGGTCCATACCTTGTTGTCATACATGGTTGGGATCTACGATGGCCTCTTGATAGGTGGTGGGTTCACCACGCTCCGTGAGCAACACATCCTTGTTTTCGGTCACGAGAAACCCATAGTATCTCTCTGGCTGAAAACGTGTTCTATCAGACCTTCGTGGTCCTTGTGTTTGTGGAGGAGCTTCCACAACGTCTTGTGGAACTTCTCCAGTTTCCGTCTGCGCCTCTGATGTATCTTGTGGAGCTTGAACTTCTTCAAGCTCTTGTTGGGAAATCCCCGGGGAAAAGACGCAGCGGAAGCAAAACAGTAAATAAAAAAAACTTGCGCTCCCCAGGAAAATCCAACCCTGAGATCCACTAGTTGAATTTAAAACCAGATATGAAAAGTGTTATACCTCAAGCTTTCAATCGGATGGTTGAACTTTGTGAGTCTAGAAGTCCGTTTGCACGTCCTTCGTCCACCGGTAATCCACACGAACAGTTTCCCGAACACGAGGTGCTAGCCTCCACGCCTCTGTCTCCAAAGAGACTCGGGATTGAATCTACAGTTGATGAATTCAGGAACTCCTTCTCTGAATTCCAGGCTAGGTGGCGCAATACAGAGTAGAAGACAGCAACAAAACTCCTTTTGTTCTTCTTCTCTCAAGAACCCTAGAACCCACAACTTTCGATTTCTCTCTCTAACACTTAGAGGAAAATCGACTTCTCTCTCTAAGAAGGTGGGTGGCGAAAATTCTCTCTCTCCAAGGATGAATTTCGACTTCTCTCTAGTGAGCTAGGGTTTTTTTTCACAATGTGCATGACATGACATAGAGCTAGGCGACTTTCTTAGCTTTATAATTACCAAAATTATGGTAATTTTATAAATATAAAATCATGATATTCTGATAATATCATATCTTTAAGACTTGAATATCTAATTAAAATATTACCATAATATTTTAATTCAAATTCAAATCCCTATCTCATAGAATCAAATTGAAGATCAAATCTTCCAATGGGACCCACATGAGATAGGCGCCTACTTGCTC
>QANZ01048325.1:87236-99432 GCA_003254925.1 Chamaecrista fasciculata
GAGATTAGGCCTTTTATCAATAATTATAAATACCATGAATCTCCATTCAAGAATTTATAATTATTGACCCCCAAAAATTGTAAAATTCATAATTTTAACAAATTTTCAGCCACCTTTATAATTATTATAATTAAAACACTTTTAACTATAATTACAAAGGAATTTCGATTTTGGCCTAAATCGTCAAGAAAAATTTTCCAGTTGATCCAATCGACCCTATATGTATCTCATACATATAATTTGCACCTTTTTCTGTAGATTGAATTTTTTAAGAAAAAGTTCGGTGGATTTTTGTAAAACCAAAACAACGTGATTGAAAGCGGTAAACACACATATCATACATCACATGTACATATAGACAGTTTTAAATCCTAGAACTAGCGTGGCTCTGATACCACTGTTGGGAATTCTAGGCGCCTAACGCAGCGGAAGCAAATATAAATTAAAATAAAACACGCTAGGTCCTAAAATTCCCGAACGGATCCGCTAGTAGAATTTAAAACTTTTAAGATAGTGGTATACCTCACGAGTTTCAATCGATTGGTTGAACAAGGCGTGTCCAAGGAGCCCACTCTCAGAGTTCTCCCTCTGCCAGTAATCCACACGAACAGTTTCTTCGGGCACCAAGGTGCTAGCCTTCAGTTCTTTTCTCCAAAAAAACTAGGGACCAATTTACAGTGTATTTGAACTCAAGAACTCCTTCTTGATTCAAATTCCAAAAGTGGCGCAATGGAGAATTCCCCACAAGAACTCTTCTTGTTTTTCCTTCTCTCACAAACCCTAATTTTTGACAACCACAAATCGAATTGCCTAACTCTTTAGGCCAAGTCGATTTTACCTTCTCAACTCTTGAGAGCCAAAAATTTCCTACTTGGAAGCTAGGGTTTTGAAGGAGGCGATTTTTATCTCTCTCAACAAGGAGGATGAAAATTGCACAAATGAATTCTCACTCACATGCATAACCTAGGCGCATAGCCCTAGGCTATATATAATTATTTTTAGAGCATTATTATAATTCTAAATTATAATAATAATATGGCTTCATGACTTGAATTTTAAATTATAATATTACCATAATATTAAATTTAAATTCAAATCGTAATCTTAGGGAATCAAATGGAAGATCAAATCTTCCCATGGGATCCACCTAAGATGGCGCCATATGCCTCTAAAAATACTTTGGAATTTTATAAATCAAAAACCTTCCTAACTCTTAGGAAGTCATGATTCACCAAAGATCCTGATTTGAGATCTCATCCAAATCTTTTGAATTCAAATCTTTTGATATCTCCATCAAATCTTTTGAATTCAAATTATTATTTAAATTAATAAAACAATTTTATTAACCTAAATATCATAAAAGAGGCGCCACCCTCATGCCAATATTAGGGAATTTTATAATTCAATAATTTCCTAACTTTTAGGAACCTTATCTGAATTATTTTTCCTTAATATTTTAATTGTAAATAATTAATCCAAATTAATTATTTAACAATTATTATATTTAAATTTGTCTCACAAATTTAAATACTTCACAACTGTAGATCAATTAAGACAAGACATAATGTCCCAGACATTTCCTCTGTGTCTTAAATCGTGCCACCGGAGTGACCCACGAATTAACCCTAATTCGTGTCCCTTTTAAACGGTGTCCTGATCCTGCTCATGTGTGACCCAGCAGGCCCCACGTGAAGTTGGCAGTAGGTCATCCCCATGACCTACAAGTCGTGAGCGGACTCTAGCAAGCCATCACGACTACCCAAAACACGTGAGTTATCGGTTTTTACCAAAACCGACTTAACCTTAGTACCACCTTGTCAAAGACCCTATTGTCACACGATATCTTGGTCATGGATTAGGCACAGGAAAGTCATCCATAATCCAAACCTCAACTTTCTCGGTTTCCTGAGTAAGTCCCAAATCACAGCGTGGCCACACGTTTTCCTGGACAGACTCATCGAGGGCGCCAGTTAGATATCTCTCATTTAACGAGGGACAAAATCCCATTTTGGCCAATCCACATTCCTCAGCACGGCAATCAACCAGACCTGTACTTAGCCCTTATGACTACCCTGTTACGGGCAGCGTTAGACTAAGCCAAAGTTTGACAACTGCAACGCCGGAATAATGATGACCTCAGGTCTAAGGCATCGTGACAGGTGTACAGGAGAGGCAAGCTGATGACTAAACCCATGCAGGACTCTCCGGGTCATGTCCAACAACTCGCAACCCCTTACGTAATTGCACCATGACTCTCGTCCCAGCATCTAGTGCGTGCATCTCATGCACCGAGGTCATGCTGGTCTTAGTTCATTTCAAGTTCCCACTTGAATGAGCGACCAGGGACGGTTTAGATTAATTATCTCATAATTAATCATGGACTGTTATCATAGTAAACATGCTAATAATATGATAACCATTAATTTATCTCCATAAATTAATTGATACGTTCGCAACATATCTATGAAATGATTGGCCCTAGGGCACAATCTCCAACAGGTCCACCTCGCCTCTGCTCAGCTTTCTACTTCTTCTCAACCCCTGCACATTAGTACATATGTGAGAACCACAAGCAGTATCCAATACCCAAGTGGTAGGTGTAGACAAGTGAACGCCTATAACAAAGATACCTGAAGTAGAAGCCTCATTCTTCTTCTTCTTCAGATCTTCCATGTACAGCTTACAATTTATTCTCCAGTGACCCGGCTTCTGGCAGAAGAAACAAACTGCATCCTTTGAGGTCTTTGCCTTCTTGGTAGGAGGTGGGTTAGGCTTTGCTGCAGGCTTGGTCCCACCAACCTCAGCATCTCCTTTCCTCTTTCCTTTGCCCTTCCCCTTTCACTTGTTCTGAACTAACAAGACAGTGCTAGGCGCCTTCTTAATAGATGCCTCAGCAGCCTTTAGCATCCCATGCAGTTCAGACACTGATTTCTCCATGCATTCATGTTGAAGTTTAAGACGAACTGGTCATAACTTCTGGGCAGCGAATGGAGGATCAAATCCGTCGCTAGCTCTGGCAAAACGGGAAATCCTAGCCTAGCAAGGTGATCTATGTGCCCCTGCATCTTCAAGACGTGGGCACTCACAAATCCACCTTCTGCCATCTTGCAAGAGTAAAGAGCTTTTGAAGTCTCAAACCTCTCTTGCCTTGCCTGTACCTGGAACATTTCCTTGAGATGTGTTATCATCTCATATGCCCCTTTGTTCTCCAAGTTCTTCTGAATCTCGGGAACCATGGTAACGAGCATGAGACAGGCAACGTCCACAGAGTCATTCTAATGCTTCTCGTAAGTATCCTTCTGAGCTCTTGGAGCATTGGCAGCAGGCTGTTCAGAAATGGGGTTGTCTAGGACGTAGAGCTTTCTCTCTTGGGTGAGAACAATTCTCACATTTCGGTACCAGTCGAGAAAGTTAGTCCCAGTCAGTTTGTCCTTCTCAAGGACAGATTGCAGTGATAGTGATGAAACGTTTGTTGCCATTTGATTCTACAATTGAGATATGCAAAGTTTTAATTAGCAGGAAAATAAAATATATCCACCATTTTATAAAACCCAGTAAAATTTATTATTAGTGGCTAAGACCCATATTTCACCAAAGTCTACCGTCGCTGAGGGCGATCATGCATCCTTTGGCTATTTAGGTAGGTAACTCCTTACCAATCACATCTCTATGTGACTCTTAGATCTTTATGGGACTGTATCATCATATGATACGGCATATTTATCCCATCTAATGCCTTGAGGCCCAAAACCTTTTTGATAGCCCCATTAAGTCACACAATAAAACTCGTGAATGGCAAGGCCCAAACGACGAGGCTGAAGCCCAGCCCCATATCATCAACGGCGTCACTTAAACACGTGCCGCTGAGGGCGATCACCGCATTTAATGACCCAAGATTTCAATGGGCGTCGAACTGAAAAACCTACATTCACCCGTGTCTCCTCGAGGTCAAGGCAGATACGTGTCGCTGAGGGCGATCACCGCTCCACGATGAACAAGATTTCAACAGGGTGTTTTATTGATGGCATTAAAACTTAAGATTTTCTAAAAGGGTTTTATTTTTGAAAAGGTTCCGTTTTATTAGTTTAATTTTAAAACTGCTTTTAAAATTAGACGAGTCATGCCACATGTTTATCCCCCAAGTGTTATACCTCAAGCTGAATAAATAAAAAAAAAGTGAATTTAAAACTTGCGATCCCCAGGAAAATCCATCCCTGAGATCCGCTAGTTGAATTTAAAACCAGATATGAAAAGTGTTATACCTCAAGCTTTCAATCGAATGGTTGAACTTTGTGAGTCTAGAAGTCCGTTTGCACGTCCTTCCTCCACCGGTAATCCACACGAACAATTTCCCGAACACGAGGTGCTAGCCTCCACGCCTCTTTCTCCAAAGAGACTCGGGATTGAATCTACAGTTGATGAATTCAGGAACTCCTTCTCTGAATTCCAGGCTAGGTGGCGCAATACAGAGTAGAAGACAGCAACAAAACTCCTTTTGTTCTTCTTCTCTCAAGAACCCTAGAACCCACAACTTTCGATTTCTCTCTCTAACACTTAGAGGAAAATCGACTTCTCTCTCTAGGAAGGTGGGTGGCGAAAATTCTCTCTCCCTAAGGATGAATTTCGACTTCTCTCTAGTGAGCTAGGGTTTTTTTTCACAATGTGCATGACATGACATAGAGCTAGGCGACTTTCTTAGCTTTATAATTACCAAAATTATGGTAATTTTATAAATATAAAATCATGAGATTCTGATACTATCATATCTTTAAGACTTGAATATCTAATTAAAATATTACCATAATATTTTAATTCAAATTCAAATCCCTATCTCATATAATCAAATTGAAGATCAAATCTTCCAATGGGACCCACATGAGATAGGCGCCTACTTGCTCCNAAGACATAATGTCCCAGACATTTCCCCTGTGTCTTAAATTAGGCCACGGAGTGACCCACGAATTACCCTAATTCGTGTCCCTTATAAGGTGTGTTCTAATCCTGCACGTGTGTGACCCAGCAGGCCCCACGTGAAGTTGGCAGTAGGTCATCCCTATGTCCTACAAGTCGTGAGCGGACTCTAGCAAGCCATCGCGACTACCCAAAACACGTGAGTGATCGATCGTTACGAAAACCGATTTTAACCTTCGTACCTCCTAGGCACCGACCCTATTGTTCTGCGATATCTTGGTTATGGATCAGGCACGGGAAAGTCATCCATGATCCAAACCTTTACTTTCTCGATCTCCTTGAGTAAGTCCCAATATCGAGCATGGCCATGCATTTCCTAGACAGACTCATCGAGGGCGCCAGTAAGATATCTCCCAATTTAATGGGGAACAAAATCCCAATTTTGGTCAGTCCACATTCCTCAGGACGGCAATCAACCAAGCCCGTACTTAGCCCTTATGGCTACCCTACTACGGGCAACATTAGACTAAGCCAAAGTCTGACAACTGCAACGCCGGAATAATGATGACCTCAGGTCTAAGGCGTCGTGACAGGCGTACAAGAGAGGCAAGCTGATGACTAAACCCATGCAGGACTCTCCAGGTCAGTCCAGCAACTCGTAACCCCTTACGTAATTGCACCATGACTCTCATTCCAGCATCTAGTGCGTGCATCCCTATGCACTGAGGTCATGCTGATCTTAGTTCATTTTCGCTCCCACGAAAACAATCGATCAGGGACAGATTTAGATTAATTATCTTATAATTAATCACGGATGTAATCACAGTAAACATGCTAATAATGTGAAAACCATTAATTTATCTCTATAAATTAATCCATATGTTCATAACATATATAAAAGAGGATTGGCCCTAGGGCACAATTCCTAACAGCTCTATCTTACTCCCACTGTTTCTTTTGGTAACAAGATCCTTCTCTAAGAAGAACCCACTCCTGACTACAAACACTTTGTTGTCAGTTGGGCAGTAGACATAATACCCTTTTGTTTCTTTAGGGTATCCCACAAATAGACACTTGAGGGATTTGGGAGACAGGTTATCGTTAGCTTGTTGCTTAACGTAAACCTCACATCCCCAAACCTTGAGGTAAGACAAATTGGGACTCTTCCCTTTCCATATCTCATATGGTGTCTTCTCAACAGCCTTGGACGGAACACGGTTAAGTGTGAACACGGCAGCTTCTAAAGCATATCCCCAGAAGGATGGCGGAAGATCGGTCTGACTCATCATAGATCGAACCATATCCAATAGAGTTCGATTCCTCCTCTAAGACACACCATTCCACCGTGGTGTTCCAGGAGGAGTTAGTTGTGAGACTATCCCACAACTACTAAGATGATCAGTGAATTCTTGACTCAAATATTCGCCTCCTCGATCAGATCGAAGGATCTTAATTTTCTTGTCAAGTTGGTTCTCAACTTCATTTTGAAATCTCTTGAACATTTCAAAAGACTCTGACTTGTGCTTCATTAAGTAGACATACCCATATCTACTGAAGTCGTCAGTAAACGTAATGAAGTAGGAGTAACCTCCTCTGGCATGGATACTCATGGGTCCACATACATCACTATGTATGATTGCCAATAAGTCAGATGCCGTCTCACTCTGACCAGTGAAAGGCGTCTTTGTCATCTTGCCCAGTAAACAGGATTCGCAAGCATCATATGATTCAAAATCAAATGAGCTTAGAAGTCCATCTCTATGGAGCTTCTCTAGGCGTCTCATGTTTATATGACCTAGACGACAGTGCCAAAGGTACGTAGGATTAGATTCGCCAATCTTAACCCTTTTAGTATCAATGTTATAGATATCGTTATTGTGCCTTTGTTCTAATTTTAAGATATAGTGGTTATCATGCAGATCTCCATAAGCATATAACACATCATTCTTATAAATTGAACACTTTCCATTACCATTCCCACATGTAGGTCCACCTCGCCTCTGCTCAGCTTTCTACTTCTTCTCAACCCCTGCACATTAGTACATATGTGAGAACCACAAGCAGTATCCAATACCCAAGTGGTAGGAGTAGACAAGTGAACACCTATAACAAAGATACCTGAAGTAGAAGCTTCACCCTTCTTCTTCTTCAGATCTTCCATATACAGCTTACAATTTCTCCTCCAGTGACCCGGCTTCTGGCAGAAGAACAAACTGCATCCTTAGAGGATTTTGCCTTCTTGGCAGGCGGTGGGTTAGGTTTTGCCGCAGGCTTGGTCCCACCAACCTCGGCATCCCCTTTCATCTTTCCTTTGCCCTTCCCCTTTCCCTTGTTCTGAACTAACAAGACAGTGCTAGGCGCCTTCTTTATAGATGCCTCAGCAGTCTTCAGCATCCCATGCAGTTCAGACACTGATTTCTCCATGCCATTCATGTTGAAGTTTAAGACAAACTGGTCATAACTTCTCGGCAGCGAATGAAGGATCAAATTCGTCGCTAGCTCTGGCAAAATGGGAAATCCCAGCCTAGCAAGGTGATCTATGTGCCCCTGCATCTTCAAGACGTGGGCACTCACAGATCCACCTTCTGCCATCTTGCAAGAGTAAAGAGCCTTTGCAGTCTCAAACCTCTCTTGCCTTGCCTGTACTTGGAACATTTCCCTGAGATGTGTTATTATCTCATATGCCCCTTTGTTCTCCAAGTCCTTTTGAATCTCGGGAACCATGGTAACGAGCATAAGACAGGCAACGTCCACAGAGTCACTTTGATGCTTCTCATAAGCATCCTTTTGAGCTCTTGGAGCATTTGCAGCAGGCTGTTCAGGGATGGGGTTCTCTAGGACGTAGAGCTTTCTCTCCTGGGTGAGAACAATTCTCACATTTCTGTACCAGTCGAGAAAGTTAGTCCCAGTTAGTTTGTCCTTCTCAAGGACAGATCGCAGTGATAGTGATGAAACGTTTGTTGCCATTTGATTCTACAATTGAGATATGTAAAGTTTAATTAGCAGGAAAATAAAATATATCCACCATTTTATAAAACCCAGTAAAATTTATTATTAGTGGCTAAGACCCATATTTCACCAAAGTCTACCGTCGCGGAGGGCGATCATGCATCCTTTGGCTATTTAGGTAGGTAACTCCTTACCAATCACATCTCTATGTGACTCTTAGATCATTATGGGACTGTATCATCATATGACACGACATGTTTATCCCATCTAATGCCTTGAGGTCTAAAACCTTTTTGATAACCCCATTAAGTCACACACCAAAACTTGTGAATGGCAAGGCCCAAACGACGAGGCCGAAGCCCAGCCCCATATCATCAAGGCCCCACTAAACACGTGT
The DNA here is from genome assembly GCA_003254925.1 of Chamaecrista fasciculata. Lineage (NCBI taxonomy): Eukaryota > Viridiplantae > Streptophyta > Magnoliopsida > Fabales > Fabaceae > Chamaecrista > Chamaecrista fasciculata. The sequence continues at coordinate 95,494 of QANZ01048325.1, forward strand.
CGCGGAGGGCGATCACCGCATTTAATGAACAAAGACTTCAATGGGCGTCGAACTGAAAACCCCCATTCACCCGTGTCTCCTCAAGGTCAAGGTAGATACGTGTCGCGGAGGGCGATCACCGCTCTACGATGAACGAGATTTCAACTGGGTGTTTTATTGATGGCATTAAAACTTAAGATTTTCTAAAAGGGTTTGATATTTAAAAATAAGTTCCGTTTTTATAGTTTAATTTTAAAACTCCTTTTAAAATTAAACGAGTCATGCCACATGTTTACCACCCCATGTATCACATACATACATAAACATGTGCACGGATCTTGCATCATATGCAAAATCCCACGCTCGTATCGTATACGTGTTTGTTGCGCTTAAGAGGGGTAAATAGCATGTTAAAATCGCGTCCTAAACATACATCTAGCGCTTTGTATCACATACAAACTACATGTAAAACAGATATATACCGTGTTTAGATATCGCCCACCTATCCTAATAATTCTCCCAAGCCAATGAGAGAATTTTTCTAAAAAGAAAAAGCAAAATTACAAGAGAGTAAACCCCAGTTACATTGAGGTATAAACTGAAAAGTAAAATTACATCGGATAGAGGGAGACGACACGCAGACCGTATACACCAAAAACCTAGAGCCATATCCAACACCACACAATTACATATACGAACAATTCATACAATTATGTCAAACACGGTATATTTGCAACACATATCAAAAACGATTTTTGTATGTGTTCAAATTAGGGTTGTGCAATTTTAACATGCCTTTTTCTTGAAATTAGGCCCATTATCAATAATTATAAAATTCAGGAATCATATTCAAGAATTTTAATTATTGACCCAAAAATTTTAAAATTCATAATTTTATTAAATTTTCAGTCACCCACATAATATTATAATTAAAACACTTTTAATCATAATTATATGGGAATTTCGACTTTGGCCTAAATTTGCAAGAAAACTTTTCAAATCAATCCTATTGATTTCTTTATGTATCATATACATAAATTTGCACCTTTTCTTGTAGATTCAATTTTAAGAAAAATATTCGGTGGATTTTTCGTAAAACCAAAAACAGGATTGAAATAGGTAAAACACGCCAAGCATACATCACATGTACACAAAATATGATTTTAAATCCAGGACTAGCGTGGCTCTGATACTACTGTTGGGAAATCCCGGGGCAAAACACGCAGCGGAAGCAAAAGTATAAAACCAAAAATTTTAATTGCGCTGCCCAAAGATTTCCAACCCTGAGATCCGCTAGTTGAATTTAAAACCAGATACGAAAAGTGTTATACCTCAAGCTTTCAATCGGATGGTTAAACTAGGCGAGTCTGAAAAGTCCGTTTGCAACGTCCTTCCTCCACTGGTGATCCACACGAACAGTTTCCCGAACACAAGGTGCTAGCCTTCTGTTTCTTTCTCCAAAGAAACAAGGGATCGAATCTACAGTTGTTGAACTCAAGAACTCCTTCTTTGAATTCAAGCTAGGTGGCACAACAATGGAGAAGACAGCAACAAAACTCCTTTTGTTCTTCTTTCTCTCAAAAACCCTAATGCCCAATCGACTTTCTCTCTCTAACTCTTTAAGAGAAAAGTCGAACTTCTCTTTACAAGGAGGTAGGCGAGTTTCTCTCTCTCTCAACAAGGAGGAAGATGAATTGCTAAATGAATTAAGGTTTCACACTTGTGTGTATGAGCTAGGCGACTTTTAGGCTATATAATTACCAAAATTATGGTAATTTTATAAATATAAAATCATGATATTACAATAATATCATATTTTAAGACTTGAATATCTAATTAAAATATTACCATAATATTTTAATTCAAACTCAAATTGTTATCTTAGAGAATCAAATGGAAGATCAAATCTTTAATTCAAAAATAACCAAAAATAACTCCTAACTCTTAGGAAGTCATAACCAATTTATTTTATCCCAATGTTTTTGAATTAAAATATTACCATAATATCTTTAATTCAAATTTTGAATCTTGAATTTAAATTCTTTATTGAATTAAAATATTACCCCAATTTCTTAATTCAAATCTTGAATTTCAAATTCAAATTCAAACTCATGATTTAAATTAATAAAACATTTCTATTAATTAAAATCACCTTAAAAGAGGCGCCGCCCTCTATATTAATATTGGGGAATTTTATAAATCAATAATCTCCTAACTTTTAGGAACCTTATCTGATTTATTTTTCCCTAATATTTTAATTGTAAATAATTAATCCCTATTAATCATTTAACAATTATTTAAACTGTAGAAAATTTAAGACAAGACATAATGTCCCAGACATTTCCTCTGTGTCTTAAACTAGGCCACCGGAGTGACCCACGAATTACCCTAATTTGTGTCCCTTATAAAAGGTGTTCTAATCCTGCTCGTGTGTGACCCAGCAGGCCCCACGTGAAGTTGGCAGCAGGTCATCCCCATGACCTACAAGTCGTGAGCGGACTCTAGCAAGCCATCACGACTACCCAAAACACGTGAGTTTTCGTTTGTTACCAAACCGATTTAACCTTGAATCTCCTTGACACCGACCCTATTGTTCTACGATATCTTGGTCATGGATCAGGCACAGGAAAGTCATCCATGATCAAAACCTTTACTTTCTCGATCTCCTTGAGTAAGTCCCAATATACTGAGTGGCCACTCTTTCCTTGGACAGACTCATCGAGGGCGCCAGTAAGATATCTCCCAATCTAATGGGGAACAAAATCCCTTTTTGGTCAATCCACATTCCTCAGCACGACAATCAACCAAACCCGTACTTAGCCCTTATGGCTACCCTGCTACGGGCAACGTTAGACTAAGCCAAAGTATGACAACTGCAACGCCGGAATAATGATGACCTCAGGTCTAAGGCGTCGTGACAGGCGTATAGGAGAGGCAGGCTGATGACTAAACCCATGCAGGACTCTCCGGGTCAATCCAGCAACTCGTAACCCCTTACGTAATTGCACCATGACTCTCGTTCTAGCATCTAGTGCGTGCATCTCTATGCACCGAGGTCATGCTGATCTTAGTTCATCTTCGCTCCCACGAAAACAATCGATCAGGGACAGTTTTAGATTAATTATCTTATAATTAATCACGGACGTCATCACAGTAAACATGCTAATAATGTGAAAACCATTAATTTATCTCTATAAATTAATCCATATGTTCATAACATACATAAAAGAGGATTGGCCCTAGGGCACAATTCCCAACAATGTGTTGGTTACCGTGTTTGACATAATTGTATGAATTGTTCATATTTGAATTGTGTGGTGTTGGATATGGCTCTAGGAGGTTTATTTCGGTAAATACGGCCTGCGTGTCGTCTCCCTCTACTCTGGTGTAAAATTTACTTTCAGTTTATACCTCAATGTAACTGGGGTTTATTCACGTGTAATTTTATTTTTCCTTTTAGAAAGGTTCTCTCATTGGCTTGGGAGAATTCTAGGGTGGATGGGCCATATCTAAACACGGTGTATGCTTTTACGTTTAGTTGTATGTGATGCGTTAGATGTATGTTTAGGGTGCGAAATTTTAACATGCTATTTATATAGATCGCGCTACAACCACGTATACGATACGAGCGTGGGATTTTGTATACGATACAAAATCCGGCACATGTTTATATGTATGAGATACATGGGGTAATAAACATGTGGCATGACTCGTTTAATTTTCAAAGGAGTTTTAAAATTAAACTATAAATCGGAACCTCTTTTATTAAATTAAAAGTCAATCCCTTTTAGAAAATCTTAAGTATTTAATGCCATCGCTAAAACGCCCTATCAAAATCTTGTTCATCGTGGAGCGGTGATCATCCTCAGCGACACGTATCTACCTTGACCTTGAGGAGACACGGGTGAATGGGAGTTGATGGAGATTGTGCCCTAGGGCCAATCATTTTATTTATGTGTT
>QANZ01048356.1:0-28352 GCA_003254925.1 Chamaecrista fasciculata
GTAGGTATCTTATAATTATTTTTCTTGTGAACAAGAAAAACTACTTCGAAAAATAAATTAAGAAAAACTAAGGAAAGAAAAGAAAGAAAGAAATGGCTATATATATAACCAAGTCAACGGAAAGCCATCAATGCCAAGTTCTGAGATTGAAGAAACCCTTATATATATATATATATGTTTATGATATTAACAATAATATCTATCCATCATTTTCTTCTTCTTTGAGTCCTCAAGAGCTAGATCTAAGATCAATATTGTTAGAAAAATAATAAATAGAAGAAAGAGATAAATAGAAGAATGGAAATTAATGGATGGCTTTGAGGCGTGATGAATCACTTTCCTTAAAGAGTGATTGCCTATACATCGAGGAAAGTTAGACAAGCCCCTTTCAAGATATAACAAAGCCTATGAATTGAACTTAACATACCATTTCATAGTAAATATTGTCTTACATCTTGTGTGGTTTGGATCACTATTTATAATTGACCAATAGACATAATCCATAAGATATGTCCTTTCATTTGAAAGATGTGTTTATTAACTACAGTCGAGGAAAAGACAAAAAATGGAGAAAAGCTTACTATGGTAATGGCTGAGGATATTGATAGGGGGGGGGGGGTTACAAAAGAGGCTAGAGATTTTGCAAAATATTGTGGATTAGTATTGAGGACTACTGCCAAAGTTTCTGAAGGAGGATGGAAAAAGATACGTGCTGAGCATGGTGAAACCATGTATTTGAAAGTTAAGGTATATGAACTTCTTACATTATATTTTGAAATCAAACAATATATCAAAAATAAATATAATGGATATATATATATGTGTCATAGGACAAATTCAAACTAGGCGGGAGCAGAAGAGAGTTGGATTTCCAAACTTATGTCATCAATACTTTGCAAAAATCATTTAACACTTGGAAGACTACTCTCCATGATGCTTACAAGAAATTTGAAACTGATGAGGAGCGCTTGGCTAATAAACCAGGGAGTGTTGACATGGAAGAGTGGAAATGGTTAATTAATCGCTATGGTTCTGCAGAGTTCAAGGTATTATGCTAATTTAAAAGTATTACAATAAATATATTACATTACTATTATATTTATTAACAAAAGTTATCTTTGTTACAGACCTGAAGTTTGACAAATCAAGTTAATCGATCTAAACAAGAGACTCTCCACAAATGTGGGCCTCAATCATTTGTAGAAGTTAAAGAATCTACGGTGAAAATTCCTACTCTACATTCTTTTATTTGATAATGTATATAGTTTAGCTAGAGTGAGATTTTAGACATTCTTGTAAGATTAATTTTATCATTAGAAAAGCAGCCTAGAATTAAGTAACTATAGAACCTTTAGAATTAAGTAACTACTCAATCAGATTTTTGCAGCTTTGCTTTATTGGTGTTGATATTTTTAGCTTCCTAACCTCTTCTTGCAACGAGATCCTAATACTGGGGAATATGCAACACCAGATGTTGTATGGGAAATGCAACATACTCGCAAGAATAAAGAAGGAGAAACACTGTGGTCGGATCCAAATCACAAGAAATCCATGTATTTCTTTTTCAAGTTTATAAATGAATGAAATCATAGTTTATTTTTTTTGGTTAACATAATACTTTATTATTATAGGCTCGCTTGAAAGAACTTGTAGATCAACAGGAGCTTGAACCAATAGAAAATCGCATGAATTCGGGTCAAATGTTAACTAGTGTCCTTGGAGAGAAGTCTGGATATCTTAGAGAACAAGGAATTGGGGCTAAACCTCCAAGAAAAAGAGGGTTAAGCCAAATTGATGTGGATGCCCGAGTGTCGGAGATGGAAAAGAAGATGGAAGTAAAGATGAATGAAACGGTGGCTGAAAAGCTGAAAGAACAAAAGATTGAGATAGAAAGAACGGTGCAAGAGATGGTCAATGAAAAAGTAGCTGAGATTTTAGCAACATTGAAACAGGTAATCTCATCCTCCTTTAAATTTAGGAATGAAGATTACTGTGATGTTATATATTGTTAAAGTTTATTTGTAGGTATGGATTCTTGGGGTTTATTGTTTTGTGTTCTGTTTTTATGAATTTACTGTATCATGAATGGTTTGATATATATGGGATTCTTAAAATTTTTTGTGGCTGTGGCTGTGACTGTGATTCTTAAAATTTTCACAAAATGTTAATATTTTGGAATTGGTTGTGGCTGTGATTCTCAAATTGATTTAACAGTTGTAAATTTAGGAATGAAGATTAGTGTGATGTTATATATATTGTTAAAGTATATGTTGGATGGAATTTGTATTGACACAGATTTTGATTTTGATTTTGAGCAGCTCCCTGCTTCCCCATGCGCTTTTGACGCCCATACAACTTCCCCATTAATACTTCTGCTACTCCTTGTTCACTTGCTGCCATAGACTAATGTGTATATATATATATTTCACTCTATACTAGCTAGCTGACAATGGTTAAGAGAAGTTAATTGACAATATTATATACATATTATTTTACTTGATAGTTGATATATGCTCATTCTAGTTGGTTGGTGCATAGGGAAGGATCAAGATAAGACTAGGCTGATGAACATTATTGGAGGATTAGGCGTTTTCATATGTCAATTTTTTTTTTGTTTTTGGGTCATGATATACCTGATTTGGCATGTACTTGCAGAATGGTTTATATATATTTATTGGTCATTCAATGAGATGCTGCTGAGATTACTAAATAGAATTAGTATTACCATGTTTGTTGTTTTCGCGAGTTTTATGAACATTTTGCATCATGCATGGCTGTTCTTTACTGGCCTTTGGGTCATATTTGGACTTTGCATCATATTCTCCCCAATCTTATTTAAGCTGAACTGATAATGGATTTTTTTTTAACAAATTCAATATTTGTTTTGATAAATCTAAGAGCATTTAAAGTTTCGATTTTGATAGAGTTAAAGTTCTTAAACACTATTTTTTTGGGTTTATCTTCCTTCTATAAAGTTAAAAAAAAAAGTGTTTATTTTTCTTCTCATTTTATTTTTTACTTTTTATATGAGTAAATTTAAGAGTTCTAGCTCTCCATACTCCATACCAAAACCCTTCATATTTTGACTTTTTCTTTAGGATTCAAATTTGTATCATTGGAATGAGTTCTTATCTTATGAATTATGTTGCAATCCTACCACATAGATGGTAATATTGGTATTGCTATGAAGAGATATATTTGAAATGGTTGTGTTGACATTGACTGACTTTTGTGATTGTAAGCTTATTGTAATTTGATATATATATATATATATATATATTCAACCTCAAGTATGAACTCGTGACTTTTAATTTAATGTAAGTCAAGCATGATCATGCGTGAGCTTCANTTGTATCTAGAAAACTTTGTTTTGTTTTAAAATTTGTAATGACTTTGAATTTTATAAAAATTGTCATTTATGTTAATATTTTGTTGAATGTAGTTATTTGGAAATTTTAATTTCAAATAAGATATATAAAATCTAAAAAAAAAGTGCAAAAGTATTATCTGTGGCAAAAATAAAATTTGCCACAAGAGGGTATTGGTGGCAAAAGTTATTTGCCACCGAACAAGACAAACTAAATTTTTCAATAGCTTTGGTGGCGAAACATGTTCGCCACCTAAAGCTTGACTGGCGAAATTAAATTTGCCACCTAAAGTTTCGTTGGCGAAATTATAATTTGCCACCAATAGCTACGGTGGCGAAATGTAAATTTGCCACCAATAGCTTCAGTGGCGAAATAATTTTGCCACCGATGAATGTTTTGAATGGCTAATTGTATGATTTTTGGTGGCGAAATTCTATACTTTTAGTGGCTAAAAATTTTGCCACCAAAAATAAGATTCAATGGCGAAACATTATTTTGCCACTGAAGGCTTCGCCGGCGAGGCCTACGCCGACAAACAGGGTGGCAAAATAATTTCGCCACCGAAGCTCTTCAGTGGCGAAATTTTGAGTTTGGGTGGCGAAAATTTTCGCCACCGAAACCCCTGTTTTTTGTAGTGTAATAGACACTATCTAAAAGTTAGATCTCTTCATAATAAAAGGTGTGTCTATTAGTAATTGAAAGACACCACTTGATAGATGTATTTTTTCAAATGAAAGGATATGTCTATTAATTATTAATAGACACCTTTTAAAAAAACTTCTCATGTCTTTTGATGAAACCAATCATATAAACATAATTAATTTAATATATTAATATATTAAATTAATTATACATTATAAATAGACTCTTATTTATTTTATCCAAAATAACTACATTGATAATATTACAAACTATCCAACAAATATATTCCTCATATACTGGAGTTTCAGCTACAAAGCAACTATGTATATGAATATATACATACGTACATATGTAAATATATATATATATGTCATATATAACTTCTTCAATAGTATGCCCAAAACTAACTTGAAACCCTAATCAAAATGATCTCATTCACTTCTATATGTATAATATTTATAATATTTTTTTGGCCAAAAAATCATTTTGGTCCTAAATGTATGTCCTAAAGTTCATTTTGGTCCATTATATTTCAAAATGTTCAAATTAATCCTAAATGTTGATAAAATGTTTCATTTTAGTCCCAAATTATTCAATTTAGTCATATTTTTCTCGTCCCCCATTTCAAGTTCAAAAGACTTGTTAAGGGGAATTCATAGCTCTAAATTCGTCACATTCAAATTTGAAACGAGCGAGATATATATGATCAACTTTATTTGCTTCTTTGACTATGAAACGAGTGGTCTATTTTTAGGACCAAATTGATCTCGTTTGCTGACGACTCCAACTAGATAGAGAAAGTACTATTCGAGAACAATACGTAGTTCTAAACTCATTACGTTTAAACTTGAAATAAGCCATATTCAATAACTTGGGAGCAAAATGAAACATTTTGTAAACATTTAGGACCAATTTGAACACTTTGAAACATAATGGACCAAAATGAACATTAAGGCATACATTTAGGACCAAAATGACCCTTTAACCTATTTTTTTCATGGTAGGATATTATATATATATATTTCCTATATATCTATCTTTGATCTTTTGCTTCTTTTGCTTTCTTAATTTTTGAGAGTGAGTAGAACAAAGCCTTTTGTCCCACACAATGTATTTCTTTGACTTTTGAGAAATCTATATAACGCAGCATTTGACCATGTTAGAAACATAACCATTTTTTAGTATCTTAAAATTTCTTTTGTATTTTTTTAACCTATTTAAGTATAATTGTATTCCCAACATATTCATAATGAAAAATTATTTAAAAATAATAAAATGTGTATATATATAAATATTTAATCACACTTCAAATGTAAAATTGAAAAAAATATTAACACCAACCATCTGATTAGTGTTAATACTAACTTATTAATTTACTCTTTTAATTAAATTATTCTTTTAATTAACCACAATCCTCTTAATTTGTTAATAATCGAAATAACAATATTTAAAAAAAAAATTGCTTATTTTATAAAAATTATATTCCTCTTGATGGCCTTTGCTAAAAAGCCAATACAGTGTAGAAGACCAATGTTAAATGATCACTTCTTTGTCTCTACAATATTTCAATAACTTCTTAACATCTACGAGACTCATCTACATATACATAAAACGGCCATTAATTAACATGTGCAATATAATTTCAATCCTTCTCCAATTTATCTACTATAAATATCAACCAAACTTGAATCACAATCTCCATCTTCATATATACCCAATAACTATATTATACTCTTATATACATATAAAGTTCATCTATATATATATATTGATCTTCATTATATTCCACAATCATAACACTCATTTAATTCATACATATATATACTCCTTTTTCAAAAATGACTAGCTATTGTACTTGTGTTATTGTTGCCCTTCTTAGTATTCTTTTCCTAGTTTGTGGAGTAACATCACAACCGGCAGGATTTGTCCAAACCATTAATGGCACAGAGTTTGAGCATAATGGCTCGAAATTCCTCTTCAATGGATTCAACTCTTACTGGATGATGAATGTGGCTGTTGATCCCACTCAACGCCACAAAGTTTCCGACGTATTTCGTGACGCCTCCGCCGCCGGCCTTACTGTGTGCCGGACGTGGGCCTTTAGCGATGGTGGAGATGGAGCTCTACAAGTGTCACCTGGTGTTTACAATGAGAATATGTTTCAGGTCTTATTTTTTTTTACTATTTAATTCTTGAATTTATACCAAATCAACTATTTAGTCTCTGAATAATTAAAATATACTAATCAATCCCTAAAATATTTTAATTGTCAACAATTTGGTCTCTAGGTTTTTGTCATAATTCTTCTAGCTATAATAAGTCTTATATAGAGATATATATATATATTCTCTATTATTCATATATCAAGCAAAAATATTTGACTATATTAGTGAAACTTATAAAGAAATTATGTAAGTCCATCAATAGTACTTCATATAAATGTATATCAATTATGCAAGTACTAATTAATCTTCTATGTATGATATGTGCTAATGTGTCCATATATGTATATATATGATACAAAGTAATGAAGAGATGATTGATAAATTCTAATTATCGATATATATAATAATATCGTTGTGGTAGTGCAGGCTCTGGATTTTGTGGTAGCAGAAGCAAAGAATTATGGAATAAAGTTAATATTAAGCTTGGTGAACAATTATAAAGATTTTGGAGGAAGGCCTCAGTATGTGGAGTGGGCTAGAAATGCTGGAGTTTCCATCAACAATGATGATAACTTTTACACCAATCCTGTGCTCTTGTCTTACTACAAAAATCATGTCAAAGTATGTAAATATAAACTTTTTTTGTTTAAATGAATTAATTAGTCAAAGAAATTAAATATTGATTAATTAGCATGCTATAATATAGACAAATCAATTCAATCCCTAGCTAATTGTTAAATATGTGTTTTATATATACAGAGTGTGCTGACAAGGATGAACACAATCACAAGGGCAACATACAAAGATGAAGCAAGCATCATGGCTTGGGAATTGATTAATGAACCACGCTGCCAAGTTGATTACTCTGGCAACACCGTCACTGTATGTATAACTAATTATTTATTATTTTGATTAGCTAGTTAATTATTGTATATTTATATAATTTGATGAACCTGGTTCTGGCCGGGGGTCATTACCTGGTTCGGTGAGGCAACTCTGGATTGGAAGTCGCTTGCAAGTTAATGAACGCACAGGGGTTGCCCTGCAATTCACCTCCGATGCTTAAGTTAGTAAGGGATATGAGCTCAATAATCTCGATTGACTGAGTAGAGAGCGTACCTTTTTCTAGTGTGAAGGGTTAACCTTTTATACTGGCTGAGGGTGATCTGGCGTGATCTTGCCATAAATGCCTGGATGCTTGATTGTGATCCTGGCTGATCTGATTGTGATCCTTGGCTCCCACGTAATTTCCTTTTCTGTGAAAGGTGCCTTGATGGCTAAGGCGTTATCAAGGGAAAGGATCTCTGAATGATTTGCCTTGATTGACAGCGGATCTCGATCGATCCTTAATTGGCTCCTGATTGATTCAGGGAATGTTTCCTTATTTGTTGGTGCGTGGGCGCCAACATCCTTCGTGATTGTGGGCGTCCACATCTGATGGCGAGATACAGGGCGTTCATGCCTACGTGATCCATCTGGTGGGTTTGTAGCCTGTTGGATCAAGGGCATGCTCCGCCATTTGGGCCTCCTAATTATTGGGCCTATTATCATAATTAATTAATGATATACATATATATTATCAGCCATGGGTTGATGAGATGGGTGCATATTTGAAATCCATTGATGGAACTATGGAGATTCAAAGGAAGAGAGAAAGCAATACAACCCAGGCTACCAAGTTGGCACTGACTTCCTTACTGCCAATCTCATCCAATCTATTGACTTTGCCACCATTCATGCTTATCCTGATAATTGGTAATGTTTTATATATATATATATATTAGTTTGTATATGTCATTTAATTTTTATGATATATATATATGTATGTAAATATTAGTTTAAAATTCTGAAAGACAAAAAACATATTATTGAAAAAAGAGAGAGTTAATTTTATTATTTTTGAAATAACAACAAAAAAAGTAATAAGAAGTTAATTACTCAATAAATTTTATCATAAGTTGGTTAAAATGTCCTTATATCTCCTAGACAGAATTTTTTTACAATTTTGTTCACTTATTAGATTTCTTGAATTATGTCTGCCAACTTATTTGAAAGCTAAGAGATCAAGATTTGTCTATTAACTTTTAAAACTCAAGATTATAAGTAACAAAATTGAAAACTCATGGTGTTTGTTTGTTAAATTTTAAAACTTTCAAAAAAAAAATTTTTTACTCTTGGCCTAGAACTCACGGCGTACATTGTTGCGTGCAATTTAGCTTAATAAGTTCCTATTTTATTTAAAAATTAAATATTATAAATGAAAAATGAAAAATATTAATTTTTAAATAATATAATAAAAAATAATAGAGACGATTTTGAATGTTAGTTAACTTCTTTAATCAACTCCACTATCTTTTGTTGTTTAATTAATTTCTTTAGTATTTTATGGCAAATATCATTTTAATATTATATGTATATAATTTGAAACATGCATCAACAACGATTTGAACAGGCTTTCTGGGGAAAGTGAGGATGCACAAATGGAATTCATGCAAAGATGGATGACAAGTCATTGGGAGGACTCAGCAAAAATATTGAAGAAGCCATTGGTGTTGAGTGAATTTGGAAAATAAAAGAAGGACCCTAAATTTACCATTTCTTCTAGAGATTCCTACATGAATTCTGTGTTTTCAAGCATCTATGATTTTGCACAAAAGGGTTCATTTGGTGGAGGATTAGTTTGGCAACTTATGGCTGAAGGAATGGAGTCATATGATGATGGCTATGAGATTGTGTTGTCACAAGACACTTCAACATGCAATATCATCACTCAACAATCTTCAAAAATGGCTACGTTAATACAACATTATTTATTAGGCAGCAATAATATCACTATCACACAACTAATCACTACACCACCCACTTCCATCGCCGCTTACAAATAAAAAGTACTCTAGTGATCGAGGATGATGCTGCATATATGTATGCATGTCTTTGATTGCACACTATGTAATAATTTATATTGAGTAAACTACCAAATTGGTCCCTGGATTATTGGCTTGCTGACAGATTGGTCCCCGAATTTAGAAAATTGACAAATAGGTCCCCGAAGTTTTCTAACGAGTCAAATAGGTCCCCGAATTTTTCTAACGTTAGTCAAATAGGTCCTCGAATAACATGCACAGAAGGACCTATTTGACAATTGTTAGAAAAATTTGGGGACCTATTTGACTCGTTAGAAAAATTCGGGGATCTATTTGTCAATTTCCTAAATTCGGGGACCAATCTGTCAGCGAGTCAATAATCCAGGGACCAATTTAGTAGTTTACTCAATTTATATTATATGATCAACTATTGTTGAATTAATAAATTTAAAATAATTGAATGATTAATTAGTCTCTGAAAGATGGAAGATTTCTCAACTTAGTTTATGCAAGATGAAATTATAAATTGTAGTCCTTAAAATTAAAGATCAAATTATAATTAATTTGGTCATTTATTGAGATATTATTTTGAGAAAACTTAATATTTGATTATTGAATTTACACCGAATTAACTAATCAATCCCTGAATAATAAAAAAATACTACTTAGTCTTTGAATTATTACAATTGTCAACAATTTGGTTTATAGGTCAAATTCAGGACCAAAACATACAAATTTAAGAATAAAATTAGTTCAAATTATGGGTTTAACTCCTTTCTATTATATATATATATCGATGTAGCCTCGTCAATCATATGTTGCATGAAGGAAATGAAAGTGAGAGAAGTAGAAAAGAAATCACATTGAAAATATGATAAAGAGAGCATAGAAGAAGATAAATGATGAGAAGAGTATATATAATAATAAGTGGTTCACCAAAGATGACGATTATTCATTACAATTTACAAGCATCATTTGTAACTCCAAGGGGGACCATGAAAACACAAAAGTAGGTTGCGAAAGTTTTACCTTGGATTTTCTTGAAGAGTGAGTGAAAAAAAGCTAGATTGTGTGAAGGTTCCTAGCTGCAAGAAAGATTTGACCAATATTTGTTTTAAAAGTATATCTTGTTATTAGGATATGATAACTGATATTCTGATTGTAAAAATAGTTTTTCGTTCACCTTTTAACTTAACAGCTATAGGTAATAAACTCGACTCGCTCAATAAGGTAGTGATATTGTGTCACTGACAATTGTTTACAATGATGAAAAGTATGGATTTGTTCTATTAAGATTACTATAAATTAATATATCAAATTTGTTCAACCCTCATACTCTATGTGTCAATCTCCCACTGTAGGTATGCCTAGTTCTATTGTATTATCACTTTCTATAATATATAACTAAGAATTTTTTCAGTTGATTGTTTGTTAAAATATGATTTTTTTTAAGAAGACAAAGATAATTAATATATTATACTCTTTTCTAAATATGATGACTAAACTATGTATTTCAATATTTAAAGAATCGAGTTGTTAACTCAATGATCTTAGTATTTTACTTATTAATTTTACTTTATATTTCAAAAATAAAAACTTGCATATTATTTAAGCATCAAATATTAGAAATATAAATAACAACAAACAGAAATGGTTTATAAGATATTCTGAATAATTCTCAGCTTATCATTCACAAATGATTACAAGAATATATAGGCAATGTTAGCCTTCTACAACCTTCTTACAAGGGAATATTCAGAGATCAGAAATGTTACAGCTGCACAAGAGACAAATCCAAAGAATAACGAATTGGACAGCGAAGCATTCTATTCTAACAGAAAGGAAAGAGAAAACTGCATGACTCAGCAACCACTAACCAATTGATGAAAATATCATAAGAGGCTATACTCTATTACACTCCCTCAAACTCAGGGGAAGATTTTGGACTCTGAGTTTGTCACGAATGAGAAGAAACTGGGATTTGGAGAGAGGCTCTGTGAGAGCATCAACAAGCTGGTCTTTGGCAGAAATGTGAGTAACAATGATTTCTTTGCGCTGCACTTTTTCTCTAACAAAATAGAGATCAAGTTCCATGTGTTTTGTCCTTGAATGCATAACAGGATTGGCAGACAACATCACAGTACTTTGGTTGTCACAATAAATCATAGGTGGATATTGAAAACCAGAGAAATGTAATTCTGAGAGAAGTGACTGAAGCCATGTAAGTTCAGCTACTGTTAGAGCAAGGGCCCTATACTCTGCTTCAGTGGAGGATCTGGAGACAATGGGCTGCTTCTTGGAGATCCAAGAGACCAAGTTAGGGCCAAAAAAGATGCAAAAACCTGATGTTGAACGTCTGTCTACAGGGTCAGATGCCCAATCTGCATCACACAATGCAATGAGTTTGAGATTGGAAGACCTTTGAAGGTGAATACCCATGTCTTTGGTGTTGGAGATTGTGCCCTAGGGCCAATCATTTTATAGATATGTTGAGAACATATCAATTAATTTATGGAGATAAATTAATGGTTATCATATTATTAGCATGTTTACTATGATAACAATCCTTGATTAATTATGAGATAATTAATCTAAACTGTCCCTGGTCGCTCATTCAAGTGGGAGCTTGAACTGAACTAAGACCAGCATGACCTCGGTGCATGAGATGCACGCACTAGATGCTGGGACGAGAGTCATGGTGCAATTACGTAAGGTGGTTACGAGTTGCTGGACTGACCCGGAGAGTCCTGCATGGGTTTAGTCATCAGCTTGCCTCTCTTGTACACCTGTCACGACGCCTTAGACCTGAGGTCATCATTATTCCGGCGTTGCAGTTGTCAGACTTTGGCTTAGTCTAACGCTGCCCGTAACAGGGTAGTCATAAGGGCTAAGTACGGGTTTGGTTGATTGCCGTGCTGAGGAATGTGGACTGACCAAAATTGGGATTTTGTTCCCCATTAAATTGGGAGATATCTTACTGGGCCCCTCGATGAGTCTGTCCAGGAAATGCATGGCCATGCTAGATATTGGGACTTACTCAAGGAGATCGAGAAAGTAAAGGTTTGGATCATGGGTGACTTTCCCGTGCCTGGTCCATGACCAAGATATCGCAGAACAATAGGGTCGGTGCCATGGAGGTACTAAGGTTAAGTCGGTTTTGGTAAAAACCGATAACTCACGGTTTTTGGGTAGTTGTGATGGCTTGCTAGAGTCCGCTCACAGCTTGTAGGTCATGAGATGCCCTACTGCCAACTTCACGTGGGGCCTGCTGGGTCACACACGAGCAGGAACAGGACACCGTTCAAAAGGGACACGAATTAGGGTTAATTCGTGGGTCACTCCGGTGGCACGATTTAAGACAAAGAGGAAATGTCTGGGACATTATGTCTTGTCTTAATTGATCTACAGTTGTGAAGTATTTAAATTTGTGAGACAAATTTAAATATAATAATTGTTAAATAATTAATTTGGATTAATTATTTACAATTAAAATATTAAGGAAAAATAATTCAGATAAGGTTCCTAAAAGTTAGGAAATTATTGAATTATAAAATTCCCTAATATTGGCATGAGGGTGGCGCCTCTTTTATGATATTTAGGTTAATAAAATTGTTTTATTAATTTAAATAATAATTTGAATTCAAAAGATTTGATAGAGATATCAAAAGATTTGAATTCAAAAGAGGATCTTTGGTGAGTCATGCTTTCTTAAGAGTTAAGGAAGGTTTTTGATTTATAAAATTCCAAAGAAATTTTAGAGGCATATGGCACATCTTAGGTGGGTCCCATGGGAGATTTGATCTCTCATTTTGATTCTCTAAGATTATGATTTGAATTTAAATTTAATATTATGGTAATATTATAATTTAAAATTCAATTCATGAAAGCTATTATTATTATAATTTAGAATTATAATAATGCTCTAAAAATAATTATAAAAGCCCTAGGGCTAGGCGCCTAGGTCAAGCCACCATGAGAGAATTCATTTGTGCAATTTTCATCCTCCTAGTTGAGAGAGATAGAAAATTCGCCTCCTTCAAAACCTAGCTTCCAAGTGAGGAAAAATTTGGTTCTCAAGAGTTGAGAGGGGAAAATCGAGTTGGCCTAAGAGTTAGGCAATTTGATTTGTGGTTGCCAAATTAGGGTTTGTGAGAGAAGGAAAAACAAGAAGAGTTCTTGTGGGGAATTCTCATGCGCCACCTTTTGGAGTTTGAATCAAGAAGGAGTTCTTGAGTTCAAACACACTGTAGATTGGTCCCTAGTTCTTTTGGAGAAAAGAACTGAAGGCTAGCACCTTGGTGCCCGAAGAAACTGTTCGTGTGGATTACTGGCAGAGGGAGAACGCTGGGAGTGGGCTCCTTGGACACGCCTTGTACAACCAGAGGATTGAAACTCGTGAGGTATACCACTATCTATAAAAGTTTTAAATTCTACTAGCGGATCCGTTCGGGAATTTTAGGACCTAGCGTGTTTTATTTTAATTTTATTTTTGCTTCCGCTGCGTTAGGCGCCTACAATTCCCAACATTTGGTACCTTGGAGATACCTGAGAATTCTTTTGACAGCAACCCAGTGCTCAGTTAAGGGTGAGTGCATGAATTGGCTCACTTTGTTGACTGCAAAAGTGAGATCAGGCCTAGTGATGCAGGTGTACTGTAATGCACCCACTGTGGACCTATACAGATGAGGATCCTCAAAAAAATCAGTGCCAATGGTGGTCAATTTTGTACCTGCAACCATAGGGGTGGACTGAGGCTTGGCATCACTCATGTTAACTCTCTTAAGAATATCAGTTATATATTTGGTTTGGGTGAGAAGAAGACCGCCATCTTTAGTGTTGTGAACTTGGATGCCTAAGAAATAATGAAGGTTGCCAAGATCTTTGAGAGAAAACTTGTTGTGTAAGCTAGTGATAAGGCAAGAAATTTCTGTAGGATTGCTGCCTGTGACTATGATGTCATCAACATAGGCAAGAATGTAGATGACTAAGGTTGGGGTTACCCGAATAAATAATGAACTGTCACTTTTAGCAGCAGAAAAACCAAAACTAAAGAGAGTGGTAGCCAATTTTGTGAACCAAGCTCGTGGAGTTTGTCTTAAGCCATATAAAGACTTGTGAAGTCTACAAACAGTGTTGGAATCACCTAGTTCATAACCAAGAGGTTGCTGCATGTACACTTCTTCAGTGATGGAGCCATTGAGGAAGGCATTATCAACATCTAATTGCTTGATGACCCAGTTGGATGACAATGCAAGGGTAAGAATTACTCTGACTATGACAGGTTTGATGACTGGACTAAATGTCTCAGTAAAGTCGAACCCAGGTAGTTGATGGAAGCCTTTAGCAACCAATCGAGCTTTGTACTTGCTAATTGTGCCATCTGGGTGTTCCTTGATCCTGTAGACCCATTTACAGCCTATTGGTTTCTTACCATGAGGAAGTGGAACTAGTGACCCTGTCTGGTTTTTCATTAAGGCTGTGTATTCACTGTCCATTGCAGCCTTCCAATGGGGACTTTTTAGGGCCATTTTAACAGAAGTGGGTTCAGTAGTAGTGAGATAGGCTTTAGGTTTGAAGATGCCTGCTTTGGAGCGGGTAACCATTCGATGATTGGAGGCTGTTTGAGGAACAACAGGAGAAATGGTTACTGGAGTAGAGGAAATTGAAGAAGCAGAAGGAACACTGGGAGATGGTAACTTGTAAAGGGTGGAGGATGAGGTAGAAGTATTATTGGAGAGAAGGTTAGGAGAGTGAGAACTGGATGATGACATATCCTGCAAAGTACAGTGAACTGGAGAGATAGCATTAGAAGCAACCTGTCTAGCAGTAGGTACAAATATCATATTAGTATGCTCAGGTGTATGATGCAAAGAAGGAGAAATAAGAGGAATAACAGGTGCAGAAGTTGATGATGGAAAAGATGATACAACAGATGAAGATGTGGAATGAGTAAATGAAGCAAAAGGAAAAGATGTTTCATCAAAGATAACATCACGAGATATATAGAGTCTGTTGTTAGGACCTAAGCATTTATATCCTTTGTGCTTGACACTGTAACCTAAGAAAGTGCACCTAACAGACCTGAATTGAAGTTTAGTGCGATTGTAGGGTCTTAGATTAGGAAAACATGCACATCCAAATATTTTAAGAGAGTGATAATCAGGTGCTTTGTGAAATAGTACTTCAAATGGTGATTGTGAATGCAAAACAGGTGTTGGTAAGCGATTAATTATATGAACAACAGTTGAGAAGGCCTCATCCCAAAATTGCATTGGTAAAGAGGCTTGAGCAAGCAAGGTAAGACCCATATCTGTGATGTGTCTGTGCTTGCGCTCAGCGAGACCATTTTGCTCAGGGGTATGTGGACAGGATATACGATGCTTGATCCCATAGGTGCTAAAGAGTGAAGTGAGAGCAAGATATTCTCCACCACCATCAGTTTGGACAGCTTTAATTTTAGAGTTAAACTGGTTTTCTGCCATATTTTTAAAGTCAATGAAGGCTTTGGTTACATCAGATTTATGTTTAATTAAATAAAACCATGTAAATCGTGAGAAGTTATCAATGAAATGGACATAGTATGTAAAGCCATTGTGAGAAGTGATTGAAGCAGACCCCCAAACATCAGAGTGAATTAATTCTAGGGGTGCTGAAGTTACAGTTTGAGATATAGGAAATGGAAGCTTGTGAACTTTTCCCAAAGGACAAGAAGAACAGAAAAGAGACTAATCTTTATTAAGACTTGGAACATTACACAATTTCATAATAGAATTAACAGTAGAATGTGAAGAATGGCCAAGCCTACAATGCCAAATATTAAAAAGAGATGGTGAGTGTGTGTTGGAGGAAGTGTGTGAATGAAGAACATGCTTGAACTTGGGAACAACAGAGGAATGATGAAGAGAAAGATTGTCAAACATGTATAACCCATCTCTAACAACCCCCTTGAGCAAAATCTTCTTGGTAGCCTAACATTTGACAAAACAATGATTAGGGAAAAATTCAAAGAAGACATTGTTATCTAATGCAAATTGAGAAACACTGATTAAGTTTTTGGTAGAATGAGGAACAAGTAAAATAGACTTAAGAGTTAAGGGTGAATGAGAATGTTTTTGCGAATACACTTGAGCATTGCCAATATGAGTGATAGGAATACCTGTACCATTTGCAAGATGGATCTGTTCTGAGCCATTTTAGTCACTGACAGATGCAAGGTTTGTAGGATTAGGAGTTAGATGGTTTGTGGCACCAGTATCTGCATACCAAGAGTTATCAAAAGGATTTGGGTTGGAAGTAGTGAACATAGCATGCATAGGTGGTTGAGAGAATTGAGATGGAGGTCGAGAAGATGGGAATTGATTAAAGGGACCTGAGAATTGTTGGTTGAACCTATGAAAGCATTGCCAAGCCATGTGGCCAGACTTGCCATAGACTTGACATTGCACACGATTGCCACCTGAAAATCTGCCACCACGACCTCGACCACCTCCTCTAAAACCACCACGACTGAAATTGGGTCTAGGAGAGGTATTGTTGCCAGAGAAACGATTCTGTGCAACAGAAGGAACAGAAGGAGAAGATGGTTTAGAGGGTTTGACTTGAGTAGATGCCTGTGCAACATTGGCACTCAATGCAGGACTAGCTTCCTTTTTAAATTTCTCAATTCTCTCCTCATGAGCAAGGAGAAGACTCTCAATCTCACCAACAGTGTATGGATCGGAGCGAGATGTGACAGAGACAATGAAAGATGTATAATCCTCAGGAAGACCTTCGAGGATGGCCTCCACATGGTCTGCTTCTGTAACAGCAAAACCAACAGAAAATAGACTATCAATAATTTTTTTGAGTTTCAAGAGATACTCACTAACATTCAGAGAGCCTTTCTTGTGATTGCGCAGCTGAGTTTTAAGCTGAATCACACGAGCCTTGGTTTGGGAAGCAAAATAGGATTCAAGTTTAGACCAGACTTGGGATGATGTTTCACAACCAACCATCCTTGTAAGCATTCCATCAGACATGGATGCTAGAAGCCATGAGAGAAGCAACAGATCCTGTTGCCCCCACGACAAATAGTCATCACTGAGCTTGCCATTGGCCTCATCAGTGGCAGAGGCAAATTTTGGCGGCACAGCAGAGCTTCCCATGATGTATTTTTGCAATTTGTAGCCACGTACAGTAGCAAGAGCTTGCTGACGCCATGGCAGAAAGTTGTCCTCAGTTAGCTTCACAGAGACTAGGTGAGGATCAAACTTGGAATTATGCAGAGTGACAATGGAAGATGAAGCTGAGTCAGTAGCAGCAGGGGTAGAAACTGGGATAGCAGAGGTAGCAGAAGAGGAATTTGCCATTTTGGATCGCAGGCTTTGATACCATATAAGATATTCTGAATAATTCTCAGCTAATCATTCACAAATGATTACAAGAATATATAGGCAATGTTAGCCTTCTACAACCTTCTTACAAGGGAATATTCAGAGATCAGAAATGTTACAGCTGTACAAGAGACAAAGCCAAAGAATAACGAATTGGACAGCAAAGCATTCTATTCTAACAGAAAGGAAAGAGAAAACTGCATGACTCAACAACCAATAACCAATTGATGAAAATATCATAAGAGGCTATACTCTATTATGGTTAATGTGATATTCAAATAATAAATTTTAAATAACGAGTGATAATATATTAGAGATATTGAAATTTTTAAATTTAAAGAGAGATAAAAATTTGAAGCTATGATAAGATATAAAAGGAAAAATAAAATTTATTATAGTTCCAAACCTAGCTTCCTAACCCCTTGGGATTAGGAGGACTTGAAAAAATAAATATTTGAATGATTTTAAATAATTTGATAGAATAATCAAATCATAGTATCCTATCCCACCCAACTTCACCTCACTTACTAATTCCGTGACTTTTTGAACGCATAAATAAATGTTTCGTATTTTGAAATGTAATAAAAAAGATCTTTTCTTTCTTTCCTGCAATAGATTTTATTTTTATAATTTCAAAATTTTACATAATCCCCTCATTTGTTTTTTTCTTTTGGTCCAATAACCCCTCATTTGTTTGTTGTTGTAAATTGAATTGGTTACGTAATTCCCATAGAAAGAAAAATGTTGTAGACTCTAGTTAGTCTATGTGTTTTTTTTCCTTGTTGGTATTGATAAGATATACAATCCAATACCACGTGATTGAAGCCGGTTGTCCCTCTCACCATTTTGGAAAATTCTCTTTTGCTTGTATACAACACATCATTCATTTTTCGGTTATAGAATGTAACAGCTCAGAATTAGTGTAGAAGATTATATTGCTGTATATAGTCTTGAATTTCCTTTGTAATCAGTGTGCAATATTCATTCAATCATTCCTATTCTAGAATCAATCATGGTATCAGAGGCTTCACAAGGTCAAGCGACCATGGCTCAATCACTCCCTGATTCTTCACCTGCATTAACACCAACTGCTCATTCACTCACTATTACTTCAGTCAATCAACGATATGGTCCACACCTAATTTCAGTAAAGCTTGAGGAAACCAACTTCCTTCCATGCACTGGCAGCAATTAAAGGCCATAAGCTTCTTACCTTCCTTGATGAGAAAGCTATTATCCCTCAGCAATTTGCAAATACCACAAATGCTTCTAACAATGTTGTTACCGAAGCTTATACTCTCTGGGAGAAACAAGACCAATTACTCATGTCCTGGTTGCTCTCCTCAATGAGTGATGGTATGCTAACAATGATGGTAGGCTGCAATCGCGCCTCTGAAGTTTGGTCACGACTTGACAATTTCTTTGCTTCTCAAACCAAGGCTAAGGTGAACCAATTTAAAACACAACTGCAAAATCTGAAGAAGGTTTATATGAAAATGACTGACTATTTGCTCAAAGTCAAAAGACTTATTGATAGTTTATTTTCCATTGGCTCACCTCTCACTCCTGCAGATCACATTGATGCCATTTTAGATGGCCTCCATGAGGAATACAACAGTTTCATTGTCTCAGTTACCTAACGCACAGATCCATACACAGTTCTATAGATTGAGAGTCTTCTTTGTGGACAAGAAGATCATATTAAGCGTTACAAAAAGGATCTAGATACCATTGCTACTCTGAGTGCTAATTTAGCACAAGCCTCTCTCAAAAACACAAATCCTCAACCCAAACCTTCTCCTTCACCTAGTCCTAATCCTCCTTAGAATCGTGGTTTTCAAAATCATGGCAGGGGTGGTAAAGGTTTCACCAACTTTAGAGGAGGCAAATGTTGGGAAATCACAGAGCGAGCGCAGCGGAAGAAAATTGAAAACTTTAAATTAACGCTGCTCATATGATTTCCTACCAGGATCCACTATATGTATTTATACTAGAAAACGAAAAGAGGTTTACCAAAAACAATCGGTGGCTTTCGAGTCCGCGATTCTGAGAAGTCCACTGAGAGTGTCCTTCCTCTGTCGGTGATCCACACGAGCAGTTTGGCAGATGCTCAGGTGCTAGCCTCCTTCACTTCTTCCCAAGTGAATACAGGAACACTATCTACTAAGCTTGAATGATCAAGAACAGTTCTTGATCCTCAAGGATGGGTGGCACAACTCACACACAAAACCCTAAAATTATAAGGTGTAGGTCGAATTTTCTCTCTCTATGAAGAAAGTCGACTTTCTCTCACATAATTAGGTCACACAAATTTTTCCTCTCACTTGGAATGAGTTAGGCGACTTTGCCTATGTGTGTGTATTTATATTTTCCTCATTCCTATAATTAGGGAATCACTAATCTGATTGGTGAATCCCTATTATCTTGAATATATTAATTCCATAATTAATATAATTTAGGGAATCTCTAAATTTTGATTTATAATATTACACTAATATTATAATTCAAAACTTTAAGAGGCAATTCAAATTTGAGGCTCAAAATCAAATCTTGAAACCAAATCTTGATTGCTCAAATTTCTATTGGTTGGAATGAGTCATGAGGAATTGAATTTATAATTAAAATATTACCTTAATATATTAACCCTAAATTCGACTTGGCACATTATTTAAATTTAAAATGCAAGATCAAATCTTGCACCCCAAGCTAAAGAATGCGCCACCCACATCTTGAATTTTAAGGAATTTAATATATCAAAATAAAAATCCTAACTCTTAGGAAGTTATAACCAACTTATTAATTTCAACAATATTGAATTAAAATATTACCCTAATATCTTTAATTCAAAATTTGAATCTTGAAATCAAAATCAAATCTTGAATTCAAATTCAAACCATGATTCTAATTAAAAAAACATTTCTATTAATTAAAATCAATATATATGAGGCGCCACCCTCACTCTTATTATCCTAATATTAGTGAATTTAATAAATCAATAATCTCCTAACTTTTAGGAAGCTTATTTAATTCATTATTCCCTAATATTTTAAACAAGAATATAATTGTAAATAGATTAATCTAATTAACTATTTAACAATTAATATATTTAAACTTGTCTAACAAATTTAAATATCATAAACGTAGATATTATTTAAGACAAGATTTCATGTCCTAAGACATTCAACTATGTCTTAAATTGTGTCACTAAAGTGACTCACAAATTAACCCTAATTCGTGTCCCATTACGGCATCTTGATCCTGCTCGTGTGTGACCCAGCAGGCATCACTTGAAGTTGGCAGCAAGTCATCTCTATGACTCACAAGTCGAGAGCGGACTCTAGCAAGCCATCACGACTACCCAAAACACGTGAGTTATCGTTTTAACTAAAATCGATTTAACCTTAGTACCACCTTGTCATAATCCCTATTGTCACACGATATTTTGGTCATGGATAAGGCACGTGAAAGTCATCCTTAATCCAAACCACAACTTTCTCGATTCCTTGAGTTAGTCCCATTTCCCTGTGTGGCCACACATTCCTTGGACAGACTCATTGAGGGTGCTAGTTAAATATCTCTCATCTTTAATGAGGGACAAAATTTCATCTTGGTCAACCACAGTCCTCAGCACGGTAAATAACTAAACCTGTACCTAGCCTGTATGGCTACCCTGCTACGGGCAACGTTGGACTAGGCCAAAGTTCAGTATCTACAACGCCGGAATAGTCAAGACCTCAGGTCTAAGGGCATCGTAACAAGAGTACAGGAGAGGCTAGCTCATGACTAAAACCCATGCAGGACTCTCCGGGTCGGTCCAACAACTTGTAACCCTTTACATAATTGCACCATGACTCTCGAGAAGCATCTAGTGCATGTATCTCCATACACCGAGGTCATGCTGGTCTTGGTTCATTCTCGTTCCCACGAGAATAATCGACCAGGGACAATTTTAGATTAATCATCACAATTAATCAAGGACGCTATCATAGTAAACATGCTAATAATATGATAACAACATAATTTATCATCTATAAATTAATCAGAATAATATGTTCAAACAAAACATATACATAAAATGATTGGCCCTAGGGCACAATCTCCATCAGCAAAGGCCGTGGTGGCCGTTTCAATCCATCGAACAGACCTCAGTGTCAACTCTACAACAAGCCAGATCATATGGCATGGCAATGCTTCCATAGGTTTAACCAAAATTTTGTGAGCCCCTTTTCTCAACCTTCTCAGCCTAATCTTAACACCAATTTCTCATCTCCAATGTTTGCGATGATGGCCATTCCTGAAACTATTTCTGACTCTGCTTGGTACCCTGACTTTGGTGCAAGCAACCATATCACCTCTAACATGAATCATCTTGTTGGTAGGACTGGCTACAATGGTACCGAACAAATATATTTAGCTAATGGAACAGGTATAGACATTGATAATGTTGGTTATGCTAGAATTCAGCATCCCTTTTCTCCTAAATCTTTATTTCTAAATCATCTTCTTCATGTGCCTAATGCTTCAAAAAATCTCTTAAGTGTCTCTAAGTTTTGCAACCAAGCAAATTTTACTTCTGGGGATAGTTAAAGATGGACTCTACACTTTTCCCGATCTTCATATTTTGACAAATCACTCCTCATCATCTTCTGCTGCACCTGAAATCTCTCTTGCTGCTTCTACTACTAGGACTCGTTGCTCTAAGGATCTATTTCATCTTTGGCATTACAGATCGGGACATGCCTCTCCTACTGTTGTCGACAAAATTTTATCCTTTTGTAGTTTGCCTCAATTTAATAAAGATCGGTTTACTCTTTGTCCTTCATGTTGTCTTGCTAAATCACATCAACTGCCATATAATCTCTCCTCTACTACTTACATTCACCCTCTCGAGCTTATACATACAAATGTTTGGGGTCCTGCCCCTGTAGAGTCTTCTAATGGTTTTAAATATTATGTGCATTTTATAGATGCCTTCTCCAAATACACATGGGTTTATTTAATAACAAAGAAATCAGATGTGTCTCAAATTTTCTTACAGTTTAAATCAATGGTTGAGTTACAATTTAACACTCGCATTAAAGTTATTCAAAGTGACAATGGTGGTAAATTTCAGGCACTTAATAAACATCTCACAGCTTTTGGCATTCAAAATTAATTTTCATGTCCCCATACCCCCCAACAAAACGGCACCGTCGAGCGTAAAAATCGCCATATTGTTGAACTAGGCCTTGCAATGCTTGCTCATGCTTCTCTTCCTCTCAAGTTTTGGGATGAATTATTCTTAACTGTTGTTCATATAATTAATCAACTACCTACTCCATCTCTTTATAACATTACTCCATTTGAAAAGATTTTTAATCAAGCACCCTCTTATAGTCACTTGCGTGTTTTTGGCTGCGTTTGTTATCCCAATTTGCGTCCTTATAATTCCACAAAGCTTCAATTTCATTCTGTTGCTTGTACTTTCCTTGGTTACAATCCCAGGCACAAAGGATTTAAATGTCTCAGTCCTAATGGTTGTATTTACATCTCCTAGAATGTTCTATTTGATGAATCTCAATTTCTTTTCTCTTCACCTTCTTCTTCTCCCTCTTCTACTCCATCTCAATCCTCTCTTTCTCCATCTCCCTCTATTCCTCTTGTTATTGCTGAATCTAACATATTTAATAATATTTATTCTTTTTCTGTGCCTTTTTCTAATATTTTTGTGCAGGATTTTGTTGCAGCTCAACCTTCCACACCTTCACTTGTCAATCATCGTCACTTTCTATGCCTCAATCTGTATCATCTCCCGTACCAATCCATCAAGTATCTTCCCCATCACTCTCATATACTCGCACTCATTCACCTTCCTCAAACACTTTACCTAACTCTTCACAACCAGAATCCTCTCCCAATTCATCATTTGATAATTCAATCTCTTCACCTCTTTCTATCAACCAACATTCCATGGTTACTCGAGGCAAACTTGGTATTTTTAAACTCAAAGCACTTCTCTCTTCAGTTGAACCTCGATCTGTGACGGCTGCAATTTTAGATCCTCTTTGGAAACAAGCAATGGAGTTTGAGTATAATGCTCTCTGTGTAAATAACACTTGGGATTTAGTTTCTTTGCCACCAGAACGCTCTCCAATTGGATGTAAATGGGTCTATCGCATCAAACAAAAACCTGATGGAAGTGTGAAACTCTACAAGGCTCGCTTGGTGGCCAAAGGTTTCCATCAAGCACCAGGGTTTGATTTTTCTGAAACCATTAGCCCCGTAATTAAACCCGTTACTGTTCATGTGATTCTAAGCATTGCTCTACTCATGGATGGCCCATTCGTCAATTAGACGTTAACAATGCGTTCCTAAATGGTTAGCTCTCTGAAATTGTGTACATGACTCAGCCTCCTAGTTTCTCCACAGGTCAATCCAATGTTGTTTGTAAACTCAACAAGTCATTATATGCTCTACGTCAAGCCCCCTGTGCATGGTTTGATAAGCTTGCATCCACACTTCTCTCTTTTGGGTTTGTTAATGCTTGCAGTGATTCCTTTCTTTTCATTCGTTGCTCTGACACCTCAACTATGTATATCCTTGTATATGTCAACGACATTATCATCACTGGGAGTGATTCCGCTGCCATTGCCTCAATCAAGCTTCTCCATAATCAATTTGCTCTCAAGGACTTGGGTCCTCTACATTATTTCCTTGGCATCCATGTTGATTAAGAAACACCTACCACTCTATTACTTCGCCAGACAAAATACATTGATGACTTGCCCTCTAAGACCAATATGGCCACAACCAAACCTCAATCCACTCCAATGGTTGCAAACACCAAACTTCATGCATCAGGTGCTGCTCATTTTCGTGATCCTCGCTTGTATCGATCAACAATTGGTGCCCTGCAGTATCTCTGTCTAACTCACCTTGACATTGCCTTCTCTATGCACAAACTCAGTCAATTCATCCATTGCCGCCTTGATGACCACTGGCAAGCTGTCAAGCGTGTTCTTCGCTACCTTCAAGGTACTCGTGATCTTGGTTTACGTCTTCGCGCCTGCTATGCTTTTCGTGTATCGGCCATGTCTGATGTCGACTGGGCTTCCGACATAAATGATTGGCGCTCAACCTCTAGCTTTTGTGTTTTCTTTGGTGAAAACCTTGTCTTGCAGTCCTCTAAGAAGAAACCCATCATTTCCAGGTCATCCACCAAAGCTGAATATCATGCCTTAGCTCTTACTGTAACTGAAGTCACTTGGCTCCAATATCTTCTCTCCGAGCTGTGCATTCCTGTATCCAACTCTCCTTCGATGCTCTATTGTGATAATATGAGCACTATTCTTCTCTAGGCTAATCCAATACTTCACGCTCGAACGAAACATTTTGAACTCGATTTATTCTTCATTCGCGAGAAAGTTCAACAAAGAAAAATAGTTGTCAGTCACATATCTTCCAAGGACCAATAAATTGTAGATGTTCTCACCAAACCATTACCCAAGTCTAATGTTCTCTTCATGCGTGACAAACTCAGGCTTGTTCAATCCCTGCTGAGTTTGAGGGGCGATGATAAGGATATACAATCCAATACCACGTGATTGAAGCTAGTTGTCCCTCTCACCGTTTTCGAAAATTCTCTTTTGCTTGTATACAACACATCATTCATTTTTCGGTTATAGAATTTAACACCTCAGCATTAGTGTAGAAGATTCTATTGCTGTATATAGTCTTGATTTTTTTTTATAATCAGTGTGCAGTATTCATTTCAATACAATTCAATCATTCTGATTCTAGAATCAATCAGGTATTAGATCTTATCTTTACTAAAAACAAAAGTTAGGCATTGATATCATGTAAAAACTAAAAAAATAAAGACAAGTTAGTCATTGACATGATATTTTTTTTAATGATTTTTTATTTTTTGTAAAACAAAGGGATCTTAGGCCCAATTTTAATTGTTAGAAGAAAATTGTCTCCTCTTAATATATTGAAATACTGATTCTTTTTAAAAAAATTATAGTTATTTAATTTAATTATTATTATTAAAAATAAACGTGAAAGTATAACATGCACCAAGAACTTATAATTGAAGTTATAAATATCAAAAAATAGAAAATTAAAGTTATACAATTTTTGCTAATGAGATTTGACTCAGTTAGTCACTTTCTGCCCATGATAATTGCATGGATTGAGTTTAATTCCTATCTTAACTTTGGACTGAGGCACTATCCCGTCACCTAAGTTTTTTCCTAAATTTTACCTCTACCAAAAAAATGTTTTACAATTTCCTTAATGCGTCATTTTAGATTTTATTTTTTATCTTTTATTTTTTTGATAGGGTCATTTTAGATTTTATTATCTTTGAATAGTTATGATATACTTAAATTTGTGATAAAATCATTTATCTAAATACTTTTATAAAAAAAATTATTTGTATAACTAATCGATCAATTGTATGTCAACTAACAAAATCCATATAATTATTTTTTTTATTTCAAGTGATATGACCAAAACAAATAATGCTATTTTATATTTAAATATCAAAATGCAAATATTTATGAAATGTCAATTTAATTTTAAAAATTAAATTATGAAAAATAAATTTAAATTTGAGATGATTATAAGATCTAAAGATTTTTTTTTCATTTTTCTTAAAAATAAAACATTTACACTCAATTTATTTGGAGGTTCAAGCATAAATTGCTCAACCCTAGAATGGTCCAACAAAATAGCTTTTCATATTGAGGTTTTCTTTAATGAATAAAATAAAAATTAATGAGCATTTAAATATATTTAATGTGAATGAAGTGTAGATCATGTCATGTGCATGATTAATTTCTTAAGACAAAAATTATNTATATATATATACATTATTGGTGCATTGGATGCGTTATTTATCATATATTAAAGAAATATTTTGACAATATCTTCTTGTTCATATTGTTTGATTATGAGACATTTGAAACTTTCCATCTCTTTCAAATTTCTTCCATCAATAATGGTTTATTTTAAATGTATGAAGTAAATCAATGGAAGTCATCAAAAAGAGATGTCATGGTTTGATCTCCTCCCAATAAAATTGTACGAGGAGATAAGTGTCTGGGTTGCATCGACTGACCTACTATGTTCAATCTTAGTTGCAAATCATTTATTAAGAAAAATAAATAAGCTTCACACAAAAATAGAAAAAGAAATAATAGTAACTTTTATATTATGGGCGAACGATAGAAATTGAACCCGCGCATGGTGGATTTACAATCCACTGCCTTGATCTATTTGGCTATATCCTCCCCTATACTATTTACAAAAAAATTAGAGAGATTTGTCTTTCTTTATGTTTTTCCTCTAAATTAGTAAAAAAAACAAAAAATAGGCAACTCCAATATATTTTTTTCTTCTATTAAAATAATGTTAAAGGATGTTGCTTGCACATCCAAGCTGTCGACAAATGTTTAAAAATCTAATTACATTCTTGAACATGTCAATGTGAATTTGTTTCCTCTTCTTGTATGGACTTTATATAACACTAAGAAGGAAGAATTCTACAATCGTGCACTCAACTGAATGAGGAAATCTTAAAATATTGTTCAGATGAGGGTTTATGTTCCTTTTTTGGAAATGAACTCCATAGTCAAGAAGATGGACATGTTCAATCATCAAGATATGAGGATTTGTTCTTGGCAAAATTGATGGCATTTAATTTTTTTTAATCTGTGTATAAGTATCCTACCATCCTCTAATGTAGGTGGTTGTTTGGTCCCAAAAAATGAAGACATAGGTGTTTGTAAATTATAAGGGCATGGTCGCATGGATTTAAACTTCAAAGATTGGAGAAGTGGAGACGGAAGAACTATTTATTTTTAGAGTAAACTTTCTAAAGGATTGTTGAGCTGACAACTTGGTAGTTAAAAAATTTAAATGTATTAATTCTTTGGGTGCGTTTGGTACGCTATTATCTCAGATGTTGTAGTATCTTAGATGTCGTGGTATGTCATACCACAGTATAAGAGATACCTGATATTTATAATACTAATGTTTGTTTTGACAATGGTAGATATCACATGTGTATGATGAATATGTTTGGTACTCTCTTTTGAATAACGTCAATCTTCTTTAAATTTCCATGTTTACCCTTTTTTATCATCTTAAAAACATATATTGATATTTTTAAAATAAATATATAAATAATTTGAACTTGAAATGACTTGATCCTTAAATCTATATTAATTAACAATTTTTTATTCCTGAATTTATACTAAATTTCTTTTTGGTCCCTAAATTTGACACAAAGACTAAATTATTGACAATTGAAATAACTTGGGAACCAAATAGTAAGTTTTATTTAAAAAAAAACATATCAACAAAAAAGAATAAAATTGAAACTTTAATTGATAAATGTCTTGCAAACCTTGTCATATGAGATGACATAGTTAATGTAAAAGTTAAAATTAAAGATAAAATTAAAAATTAATGTAAAATTTAGGAAAAAAAGAATGTTTTTGCCTAATTTTTTTAACAAAAATTAAGCCCACTTGGGCCAGGCAAGGAATGAATCTTTCCATTATCTACATAACTGGAAGCTACGTTGGGGCATTGAAGCAAGTATTCTATATATATATATATATATATATATCTATACTATATTATATGGCTCCACCCCTTATGGTTGGTTAAAAATAGTGAATTAAAAAATTAAAAAAGAAAACAAAAATCACCCACTCTCTCTCCCACTCACTCTTTCCACTTCTTTAAAAAAATAAATGAAATAAAAAAATGCAAAAAACAATTAAAAATTAAAAATGCCACCACTCTCTCCCCACTCACTCTCCCCATATGAAGTAATTTCAAATTGGTCCTAAATATTTTATAATTTCTCAAATTAGTCCCAAACTTACTCTTTTATCAATATAAAAATTTAATATAATCTTCAACTTTAAATCAATTCAAACGTTACAT